>CAUYPK010015277.1:0-12680 GCA_963574355.1 Loris lydekkerianus
AGTGTATTTTTGGTACTGCTTCAATTGCCTGGGGAGTCTTCCTCATAAAATATTCACCCAGGCCGGTTCCTTCAAGAGTTTTCCCTGCACTTTCTTCTAGTATTTTTATAGTTTCATGTCTTAAGTTTAAATCTTTTATCCAGTGAGAGTCTATCTTAGTTAATGGTGAAAGGTGTGGGTCCAGTTTCAGTCTTTTACAGATCGCCAGCCAGTTCACCCAGCACCAGTTGTTAAATAGGGAATATTACGCAGCCTTAAAGAAAGATGGAGACTTTACCTCTTTCATGCTTACATGGATGGAGCTGGAACATATTCTTCTTAGCAAAAGTATCTCAAGAATGGAAGAAAAAGTATCCAATGTACTCAGCCCTACTATGAAGCTAATTTATAGCTTTCATATGAAGGCTATAACCCAACTATAGTACAAGAATATGGGGAAAGGGCCAAGGGAGGGGAAGGGAGGGGAGAGGTTAAGGTGGAGGGAGGGCAACGGGTGGGGCCACATCTAGGGTGCATCTTAGAATGGGTACAGGTGAAACCTACTAAATGCAGAATACAAATGTCTACATACAATAACTAAGTAAATGCCATGAAGGCTACATTAAACAGTTTAATGAGAATATTTCAGATTGTATATGAAACCAGCACATTGTACCCCTTGATTGCACAAATGTACACAGCTATGATTTAACAATAATAAATAAATAAATAAAGTCAATACCAAAAATAAATAAATAAATAAATAAAATTTCATTATAGGAAAAAAAAAAAAACTCAATCTCATCAGTGTGCCAAATCCAGTCAAACTCAGGAATTACAATTTACACAGACAAGATTAAAGAGACTTCTGTATCAATCAGAAAAAAAAAAAACTCTTATTATTACAACAACAAAAGGTACAATTTTCAAGTGGGATCTCTAGCCAAAGCATTGCTTCCTTGTGAAATTATGTCAGAAGTCAAATTATATTCAAAATCAAGCTGCGGGGAGAGGGAAGGATGGGTTGGGTACATTCACACCTATTGGGTAGAGTGCACACTATTTGGGTGAAGGACACACTTATAACTTTGACTAAATTTGTACAAAAACAAAGCATGTAAAAATGTCTATACTCCCTAATATTCTGAAATTTAAAAAAATATTGTCTACTTAACATGAAGACATAGTAGGGACTGATTTAAAAAAGATGTTTGATGTCATCAAGCAAAGACGAGTTGTTGCTACAGTCTTAACATCAACATCAGAAAGGACAAATGTTGGGACCAAATTTCCCTAGAATTCTCTGCCAAATTGTCCCTCATTGATTCTTTGTTGTCTTCTTCCACATGCCAGGCAGACTAACGCCCCTTCTGGTTAACACATTATTTCTTTTAAAAATATTTACCAAGTTACAAGTGAAGTCTTACTGGTTTGTAAGTTATTTTGTCTCATTAAAATGACTTCCATATTTCTGTTAATAAATTTCTTTGAGTTCTCAAAGAAAACCTCATCATTTGATTTTCTTTTCATTAAGATCCATTTAACCTTTACAATAATTCTGTTGTGGTAATCTATTTCTGATTAACAAACACCACAAAATACAGTTACTTAAAACAATAATAATTTTATCAATATCTTTAAAATTCTCAGCATAATTTCAATGTTATCTTCAGACCAGGTTATGGGTACACTGACATTAGGACATTCCAATATTTACAATTGATGTTTCAGGACCCTCAATAATTTTGGAAGGAATAACTTTTATATTTTTCTACCAAACTTTCTTCACACATCATAGATGCTGCTGACACCTGCAAACTGTTCTAAATTTTTTACCATTTATATACTCATCCCCCTCCTGTGTTCTCAGAAATCCAAATAGTAACTGAGTAATTGGTCTAGTAATTGGTCTAGTAATTACTCCCATCCTAAGGTGTTAATGATGCTTTAAAAAGGTGATGTCCTCTCTTAGACAGGTACATTCTTTAATGCCTTAACTTAAAGAATTTAGTAAATTTAAAATATAAACAGGGTAGGTAGGAAATAATTTGGCCTGCAATGGGCCAGGCTGAAATGAGCGGGAATTTCTCCCTTGGCTCTCATTCTGTGAGGGAGAACTCAGGTGTGGTGACCCTCCCCTACAGGGAAGGAGGCCTGGTCCCACTGTGCAGTGAGCAGAAGAGGAAGACTGCCGGGAGGAGCTTTGCCAGGAGCACTAGGCGCTGCCCTGCGATTCCCAGATGTACACTGTTACACCTAAGGATCTCCGTGAACACGTCAAGGATGGGACCTGAGCTGCACAGTGCTGACCGTTTAAAGCAAGTGAAATCATCACTGACCAGATAACTTCTGTATCCCTGAAAGGACTGACTTACAGAGTGGTTCTGAAGTCTGGGCTACTTTAAGGACACAAATTTTCTAGTCAGTGAAGTTATCTATCAGAAGTAGAAATGAACTTTGTTCAGCGTTTTTCAAAGCTGAGTAAAACACAGGCATCTTTTAAAGAAAAATAGTTTTCACTAAGCCACAGGAATAAAAAAAAAAAAAAAGGAAAGAAAACAATTTGGCATGGGAAGGGGTGATTTGAAGATATGAAATTAATTTACTTATAGGAAAACACATATGGATCCACAAGACCTAATTCTTTGGTAGGAATGGCAATTTGATGGCAAACCAACAAAGAAGGTCAATTTATTCTTAATAGATTTTGTAATATTACATTAATCTTTACAAAGGGCTTATAACCCCTTAGAAAATTCCTCCTCTGCAAGTCTAGTTAAATAAAAAATTAGAAGCCATTGAGGCCTCTAGCCTTAGACTTCAAACCTCCTGATACTAAGTGTTGCTATTCTAAGTATTTCATAAGAGACATTCATATGATTCCCAATACTTCACGGTTACTAGAATGCTGAGACCTCAGACAAAACTTTTTTCTTGTGGATTTCCACAGAAAATCATGAAGTACAAGAATTTGCTTTTAAGCTACTATAGTCATTTACTCAACAAATATTTGTTGAGTGTTGCTATGTGCCAGGAACTAAGATGCAGAGAGTCCAGAAATGAGGAGGCTTGACCCCTGCCCTCAGGAAACTTGCAGTATGAATAAAGTTCTCAAACCCAGAGTCATGTGGGGACTTTCCATATTTTTCTATTTTTCTTTTCTTTTTCCTTTTCTTTCTTTTTTTTTTTTTCACACTATCTCCCTATCATCAATTACTATTATAGTGTAATGGTTAAAAGAACAAAATTCTAGACTCAGAATTCTAGGGCTCATATCCCAGTTCTACTAAGAAAAGGAGTTTTCAAAAGAGTCATAAATAAAACCTAAATAAACAAATAAATGTCAGAAGAACTATAATCAATGCTCTTACATGAAGCAGAACACTGACAACAGTCACTGTTAAGTCCCACAGCAACTGCTAAGGACATTGTTTTTTCAGTGACAAGTGCATTGTTTTCCTTTAAGAAAGATTTTTATAACATTTTTCAGCCAATAATTCTTAAATATTTTATAAATAATTCCATTCAACCTTACTTTTTTTCTCTCCCTTGTGAACTGTTGGCCAATGAGACAGAGTTTCATTTTCACTTTTTCAAAATGATAGTATTAAAAAAAAAGAAGTGAAAGTATGAATCATAATATTATCAGGAGTTCATGCTGAGATACCCATTTATAACTCAGAAAACCACGGGGTATTTCCACACTGATGTCATTCATAGAAAGAATGCTATGTATTGTGGAAGAATAAGAAAAATTACCTAGGCCAACTAGGGGATTTAGAATACATGTGGGATATTCCCAGCTAATTATTTTTATTTTTAAAAAGTTTTTGCAAAGATCAATCTATGTTTCAAATAGTTTTATTAATAGTCATCTTAGAATCTAGATTCTGGATTATACTTCTTAATTATATTAACTAAGATGATATACACTGAAATTTTACTTTAGACAGCAGTATAAGTGCTTTATTTAATTAAAGGTTTTCTTTTGTCTTATTTAAGGAGTTACATAAATACAAAAATTGTCATGAAATCTCATATTGTTGTTTTCCTTAAGCAAAAGAAATTTAATACAAAAAGCATTATCTCTGCTCAAATTATTAAAATTTTATTTCATTTTATTTTGGGAGAGAAATAAATACTAAACTTATTTTTTACAACTACAAATAAAAATAGTGTTTTCCCCTTTTCTCACTAAATTTAATTTTTAAAAATTTTAAAAGCTTATTGTATATATCAAAAAAATTAGTGATATTGTGGAAAGGAAACATTTCCTTCTCTGAGTTACCTGCATTTGCTGGGAAAATACTTTGGCTGTGTTAGTGCTGCTATATATTCTGCTATAGGTATTTGGTTGGCTGGTTGTTTGGTTGTTTTCACACAGATCTTGATATCCATTTGGGATTCCAGGCCAACTGTGATTCTTTTCAATCAGGGAATGTGTTTGGTCCCCATTAACCACTGTCCTTGGCACAGAGGAATCCAGAAAGGTCACTCAACTCACTAATCCAGGTAATACAATGGTCTCCCTTTTTCTGTCTTAGCCTTATTCATGAGCTCAGCAATTAACCCACAATGTCCTGGCCCAATGCCTGCTACAAATGCTTTGTTATACTGCATCTTTCTGTAGGGAAGCAGACGAATTTGCCAATAGGATGGTCTGATCTCATGTGATTGGGGAATAGATTTTCAAATATATTAAAGAATTAAATTCCTCGTCATTCCTTACACCAATAGGAAGTCCACAGGAAATAAAGATGTAAAGATTCAAAGCAACACTGAAAAGTTTTAGGAGAACATGTAGGAGACTATCTCATAGCATTAAAAAGTAAAAAAAAAAAAAAAAAATTCTGAAGATATAAAAGGTTCATCAGTTGTAACAAAGGTACCACTTTGGTAATGGAGGCTGGAAATGAATGAGCTTGTGCATGGCAGAGATGAGAGAGAGGTGGACAGGAAATCTCTTTACCTTCTGCTCAATTTTACTATGTACCTAAAACTGCTCTTTACAAATTGAGTCTATTAAGAAAAAAAAAAAAGAGGAAACTATCAAGCACAAATTAAAAGATGAATAAGTTTGATGAAATTAACATTATACATTAGACACATTAAACAAAGTTAAAAGGTAAACAAGTGACAGAGAAAATATTTATAAGTCATTTGAAAATAATTGCAATCTAGAATATATGAAAATATCCTATAAATAAGGAAACAACAAACAGCCCAGTGAATAAATGAATATAAACAGAAAATAAGCTCTCTATGGCCAATAAAGATAAAAGGAAAAAGATAGAAGGAAAAAAATAACCTATAACATGCTAGTAATAGAAATATGCAAATTAAAACGAGATACTTTTTTCTATACATCAGACTGGAAAATTCTCAAAAGTCTGGGAATGACAAGTCATGGTGAGAAAGTCGGGGAAACAGGCAACTGTCAAATTCTTAATGTTAATTACTGGTAATTAATGAACATTGAAGTTTTACTACAGGCAGTGTAATATAAATTTGAGAAGAAAAACATAAGAGGTTGAGGGAGCAAATTGGTATAATTTGGAAAGATTTTGGCAATATTTAGCAAAGTTTGAAAGTTAGGATTTAGCAAGTCAACTTCCAACACATAAATTCCAGAAAAATTGTTTTTTAGGGATGCAAGAATGTTCGTTGCAACTTTTTGTGTAATTTTAAAATGTCTGCTATTGGAAGAATGGACCTTCTTGGTTTCATTTGCCTCAACACGAAGCATATGTTTCCTCTTTAGGGTTTTACCAACCCTTTGGGTCATCCACAGCCACGCTCTTGCCTCAATGTAGTCAGAAGTCCCAGACTCCCCCTTTTCTTCCTCCCTACACTCCCCTGTCCCCATGGGAATCTCTTTCTGGCTTGGAAAGAGATCATTTCTTTCAATTTCATCATTTCATTCATTTCATCAATCTCTTTCTGGCATCATTTCTCCGGCTCAGACACTTGACATAGGCCCACAAATTCACCTTCGTTTTTACCTTTTCTGATAGCTTTCCCCAATTTCTCCTTCACATTCAGGTTACTGTAAACATTACCTACTGCACACTTCCCAGGGACAAGGACCTGCTCACATAAGTAGGGACAGAGAGAGGAAAGTAAATACAGAGAGAACAACATGTAGAGATTAGTAACTTCAAGCATTATCCTGTCATAGTCTTCTCCTAGCAGACCTTTGCACTGTGACACCCACACATGCAAATTGGTGGCTAGCTCTGTGGGCAGAGGAGGCAGGGAAGCCTGAACATCTGGTGAATTTCTTAACTCATCTGGAAACATCATACTTGGCGTAGATGCACCATCCTTCACCAAGAACCCTTTCCTGCCCTCATCGTCCTCATCCTAGGACTTGGTACAGTTATGGGCAGAACTTATCCTGTACATAACTAGGTAGAGGGGTGCTCTGGGCAACTACAGGGAGGAGTCACCTGTCATGTTCTTTTCCCTCAAATCCCTGTGCTCAGAAACCCAAAGATAGCCACTTGCTTCCATTTGGGGGGCTGCCAGCTGTGTTCGTGTCTAGCCCTCCTATCACCCAGCATCTAATCAACAGGCTAGATGCCTTTTATTTTCCCCTGTGTATCTTCCCTTTTTTAGTATAATAAATGAATAAAGGAATGAGTGAAATGCGTAGAATCCTCTTATGCGTCCCATAGGTAATAAAAGTCAAAACTGGGTATGCATTTGACCCCTTTTATTCCTTGCTCAATCACATAATGTATTTTTACATTTTCACTTTATTTTTTTGCTGTTGTTGTTTGAAACAGAGTCTCACTATGTCACCCTCTGTAGAATGCCGTGGTGTCCCAACTCACAACAACCTCAAATTTGGGGGCTTAGGCGATTCTCTTGCCTCAGCCTCCCAAGTAACATTTTCACTTTTTTAACGCATTGACACTATTTATTGTACTCTTAATTTGCTTTCTTTCCTTCATGTTGCTATATATTATGGACATCCCCCCAAATCAGGACATTTATATCCCAGCACACATAAATATTCTTTTTAAGAGTATCATAATGTTCCATTGTGTGTGTGCATGCACACGTGCACATTCAGACTGATTATGGTTTATTGGCACTGCAATAATAATACAAATAGCATTGTATCTGTATATGGCCTTATCAAACATGATTTTTAAATATATGTTAGAATTCAAGAACTGGAATTGCTATAGAATGTATAGCTGCTTTATTTGAAATAGTTGCTGCCAGATTTATCTCCCAAAACAAACTGTGGAATTCACACTCCTACCATCAAAGTAAGGTAATGTTCATATTGTTGAATATTTTCAAACGGTTGTTATGTTTTGGACATTCACAAGACTGGTGAAAAAGTATGTCTGTATTCCAGCTGAGTATGACAATAGGGTAAGCACAACCATATGAATCCCAGACAAAGAATATGATGCCTGAGAACCTGAGTTCTTGGTTGGACTCATTGGAATCTCTTTCTCCACCTGACTCTCCTGCCTTCCTCCATACAGAGGTCTGAGAAAGTTGGAAAGATCAAGTATTTTCCTTAGGAGAGTTTTCTTTCATTTTAACAGGATTATGTCAATTGTTATTAAAAGGAAAGGCCATAGACACACAGTATGAAAAGGAAAAGGCGTGTCTACTGGCTAAAATAAATAAAAGGGCAAATACACGCAGAAACAGTTTTAAAACCTAACAGTCACAATAATAGTGAGGAAGCTGGCCAGACAAAGCCAGAATCAACACTTATACACTCAGGCTGAACTTCTACAGCCTAATCTGGGAAATTAACCACAGCCTGGAAAATGTCTGAGAGTGGCATTATTATCAAAGAGGGTCTGCAGAGTGTATTGACGATGATCTGACTTCTGGCCCTATTTGATACAGACAGTTTCAGAACCATTGATGATTAATGACTTGGTCATGCCGTGCAGGGTAACCGTGCATAAATTACATAACATGCTGATGTATAGAGAGACCTAATTTCATTTTACATCAGCACAGAAAATTGGTGCAATTGTAAAACTTTAATGCTTGCTTTGTTTTAATCAATGTCTGTGAGAAAGCATTGTTCATAAAAGATAAGTAGTTCAACTCCAGTTAAAATCAGTCCTGTGTTTCTGTGCTGAACACCAGGGGCAATAAACGGACTCCTTGAAAATGGGAAAATCATTCAAACAGTCCAATCATATTGATTGCCTCATGTTGAGAAAGCAAAAAGGCCAAAGAGATAAGATGCCACAAAGACAGCCTCTGCCTTAGTAACTGACACAGGCAGAAATTCTTGTACAAGACCCTAAGGTAGCTGAAGAATAAAATGTTCCACCTCGAACGTAACACAGCTGCTTGAAGTTCACGAGATAGTATTATACTTGCTATGTCAAAGATGAGATCAGAACCATGAATTAAGAAATATTAATGGGAAACACAGTATAAGGAGACATTCCTCCTAGAATAGCAGGTGCACATTTCTATTTACTTGTCACATGGCATTGGGATGTTTGTGGGCATGCACATCAGTCTCTATCATCAGATTCCAAGCTTAAAAGCAGGAGACTGTTTAATTTACCTTGCTACCACCCTCAGGCTAGCAGAGTGTCAGGTACAGAGCACATTGTCTGTAAATGTTGACTGTAGAGACTGAAATATTATCAGGATGCTAAACCACTGCGAATATTGGCACAATTAGATCTGTTAATACTTCAGGACTATGGACTGAATTGTGTTCTCCCCTAAATCTCGTATGTTGAAGCCCCATTCTCCAATGTGACTGTATCAGGAGATGGAGTCCTTAGGAAATAATTAAGGTTAAATGATGTCATAAAGGTGGAGCTGTAATCTGACGTTCTAGGAGTGGCTAATATGAACAGGAAGAAATCTCTCTGCAGGGACGTGCACCATGTGAGCACACAAGGAGAAGGCAGCCCTCTGCAAGCCAGGAAGTGGGTCCTCACCAGGAGCCAAATCAGCTGGCACCTTGATTTTGGACTTCCCAACTTCCAAGCTGTGAGAAAATAAATTTCTGTTGTTTAAGTCACTCAGTCTATGGCATTTTGTTATGGCAACCTGAGATGACTAATACATTCAGAAACCCAGCGAAAATTCTAGTGCTGTTAACTGGTTTCATGACAATAAACACAACAAGAGAACAACGACTTTTTGCAAGTCATTCTGTAACACAGTCATCCATCAAGAATGAATTCTAGCACAATATTAGGCAGGTACAAATTTAAGAGTAACCCAAAGGCTTGAAAATAGAGTATTAACAAAATAGGGAAGTCAGAAAAAAAAGTATCGATCTGAGCAAGAATGAGACCCCATCTTTATAAAAAATGGAAAATTTCGTCAGGTATAGACGTATGCACCTGAAATTCCAGCTACTGGGGAGACCGAGGTAGGAAGATCATGTGAACCCAAGAGCCTGAGGTTGCTGTGAGCCATGATGATGCCATCACACTCTACTCAGGGCAACAGAGCAAGACTGTCTCAAAAAAAAAAAAATGTAAAAATGTGCCATACATAATATCTAATGATAAAGGACTTTTTTCTACATGGAAAGTTATATCCAGCCTGTATCTTATTTAACAAGGGGCTCTTTAAGTTCGAGAAAGTTTGAGAAACATTTCAGCCCAATGCAAAAATCTCACTTTCTTCTTAGATTTCACCAAAGATTACTAACAAATCACATAAATGTTACATTTAAGCCATACCCTCATGCATTTTCTAAATTGAAGAAAGGAAACCCTTTTATTGTTCTTTATGAAGTATCAGATCCCACAGAAAAAGGAGTGCCACTGATTTCTCATATTAGTCTTGTGATGTGACATATTTTTATGGAAAGTTGACCCTCAAAAATTTGTACCCCCAAATTAGTGAGAAAACACCTTACTCCCACTACAGATTCCTTGAATGAAGAGTAAGGAATTAACTGAGAAATCTGAAACACACTTTACACGTTTACCATTATGATTCCTAAAATGAACATACTAGTTTAGATTCAGAACTCCAGATCTAAGGTACTTTCTCACACTTACTAATTTTTAAAGTGGGTAATAGAAGGCTCTCTGAGCAATCAGCCTAGGAACACTTGACATTTTCATAATAATATATCAACTTCAGGGGGACAAGGCGTGTCATTTACAGTGGTTTGATTCTTATGAAGATAACTTCTTTTCTTTTCTCTTTTTCTTCAAAACTCAGATTCTCTTCACTCCATTGCTGAACTGATACCCTTATTTTCTGGAGAATTGTGACATATTTGTCATCTCCAACCACTTCAAGAATTGTCCCAGTGAAAAGTTAACTTTTGAAAACTAAAACTCAAAAATTTATCCTGTTATCTATTATATGCTTTTTATTGATAACTACGAGTCTTATGAATTGGATTTGTCATCTTTTCCTGTGTCAGGAACTTTGCACGTAAAGTTCTGAATTTTATTCTTTGTTATGTCATTTTACTCTTCAATAGGTTCAAAGTGATTTTTTCATACGCTGTAGTATTAAGTCATGTAGAAAACATTTGTAAGTAGGGCAACATATACTGTTTCTAGGCACCACCAAGGACATAATTTTGTTATACTCATAACAGAACATTACCAGAGCAACAGCATCAAAATGACTCATTAGGC
The DNA here is from genome assembly GCA_963574355.1 of Loris lydekkerianus. NCBI lineage: Eukaryota > Metazoa > Chordata > Mammalia > Primates > Lorisidae > Loris > Loris lydekkerianus. The sequence continues at coordinate 10,602 of CAUYPK010015277.1, forward strand.
ACTTGGTTGGGGTGCTCTGTGCTGCTGATAGTACCAAATGGAGGGCCCAGAAGACTGATACGGTTGTGAGAGGGCAGAAGTGACTCCCTTCCAAAACAGACCAGCAGCAAGAGAATGTGTTGGACCTAGAGAAAAGCAGATATGCCCCCTCCTTCTCTCTGAGAATAGACAGGTAATTTGAGGAGTCTTGTGAACTTAGAATAAGCAAAGGAAGCTTGCGCATAGGACAACAACTTGTCCTGCATGATCTAGAAAAGTAAAGAGTAATCACTTGCTGCCCTGCAGGGCTGGAGCCATCAGTGTGAGCATGACAGGAGGACATGTGGAAAAGACACCTGGATCTGAAAAAGAAGAATCCATGTATTTTCTGTCATGTACCTGAGGGGAAAAATCACTTTTGAAAAGATCAAGAATTTGGTGGCATGGAAAAGAGGGACTCTCTACTTCATCTACAAACCATGATAGTATCCTACACGAATGTCTTCTTCATTCAGCATTTGCATTGCTGCCATGAACAAGATACTAGAAACACTGAGACAGAACACTGACTCAGCTGCTACGGTTTCTGTCCTCACATGGCTTGCATCTAATAAAGACAGGCAAACCTGGGCATCAGCCATGCTGCACAAAATTTTTCAGCAAATTTTGTTTACTCTATGTTCAAAACACCCCCAGAATTTGGCTATTAATCATACTACACCAACTTGGTCCAAGACACAATTACCTTTGCTTATATTATTACAATTCCATCCTCCCTGTCATTACTATTTCACACGTTTGTCCAGTTTCAGCATATTCTCCAAGTAGCAGACACAGAGGTCCTGTTAAAACAACCGTACTCCTCTACTCACAACTTGTAATGGCTCTCCACCTTGCTCAGAATAAAAACTAACCTTATATATAACCATATAACCAAAATTATGTCCTTATCCTGATACTTGGGGACCTATGTCAACTGGTCCCTATTACTTCTATGACCATGTCTCCACCTATTTCCCCCCATATGAATTCCAACTTAAATGAACGGGCCTCATCACTGTTCTTTGACAAACCCCTTTCTTAGGGCACCTCAGTTAAATATGTGATGCCCTGAGAAAGGAGCTCAGCCTGAAATATCCTTCCCCTCGTGTTCAAATAATCTCAGAAAGCAGTGGAGTGTGCACATAAAGGCTGATAATTTGCATATCTTTTAAAATGTTTTACAACCAGATTCCTCATTATTTATTACTGATCTCATGCCCAATTTAGTTATATTAGCAAGATCCCATATTATACAAATGCTTTACAAGTGCTTTGATTCTTACTGTAAGCCTTTTTCTCCACCTAGACTACATATGTCTTCTTTTAATTCTAACCATCAGCACTGTATACTTAACATTCATTTTTGTCAGATCCCAATTTTAACATAAACTATATTTAATACAGCCTGATTGGTGGCATCAATTAAATCCACAAATGCCAATAAAATATTGGCATTTCACCAATTCAAGAAGGCAGACTTTGGACACATATTTGTCTACAATACTTCATAAAACCCATTAGTAAAAATGATACACACACATATGTATAAAAGAAAGTCATAAAAGATAATGTAGGGAAATGGGAAGAGTATGCATACTTTTGCCAACAAACAATAAATAGGAATGCATTTCTGAAAGATCAAAAATGAAGTTGATTAAATAAGCCAAGAGAAGTTTAAATAAATTGGTAAGTATCTGCAAAGTTAAAAAGACAATTATACAGATGGAACATCTGGTCTCATGGCTTCCCCAATAATTACTCTTATTTTCCCAGGGAAGTGATTGCTAATGGGTACATATTACTTTGGAGAGTGACAAAAATGATCTGAAACTGGATAATAGTGATAGTTGCACCACTCTGTCAGGCTAACTCAGCCCTACTATGAAGCTAATTTATAGCTTTCATATGAAGGGTATAACCCAATTATAGCACAAGAATATGGGGAAAGGGCCAAGGTAGGGGCAGGGAGGGGAGAGGTTGGGGTGGAGGGAGGGGAATGGGTGGGGCCACACCTACGGAGCATCTTAGAATGGGTACAGGCAAAACCTACTAAATGCA
>CAUYPK010015278.1:0-65000 GCA_963574355.1 Loris lydekkerianus
AGACTAGAGGAGTTAGAGATGGGGAACCCAGAATGCAGACTAGAGGGGGTAGGAGTTGGGGAACCCCGAGTGCGGAGTGTTGGGGGTACGAGATTGGTACCCATGGGTGATGAGGGTGGGGGGTTTGAGTTGGGGAACCAAGAGTGCAGACTGGAGGGGGTTAGAGATGGGGAACCAAGAGTGCAGACTGGAGATGGTTAGAGATGGGGAACCCAGAGTTCAGACTAGAGGGGGTTAGAGATGGGGAACCCAGAGTGCAGACTAGAGGGGTTAGAGATGGGGAACCCAGAGTGCAGACTACAGGGGGTTAGAGATGGGGAACCCAGAGTGCAGACTGCAGGGGGTTAGAGATGGGGAACCCAGAGTGCAGACTGCAGGGGGTTAGAGATGGGGAACCCAGAGTGCAGACCAGAGGGGTTAGAGATGGGGAACCCAGAGTGCAGACTAGAGGGGGTTAGAGATGGGGAACCCAGAGTGCTGACTGGAGGGGGTTAGAGATGGAGAACCCAGAGTGCAGACTAGAGGGGGTTAGAGATGGGGAACCCAGAGTGCAGACTAGAGGGGTTAGAGATGGGGAACCCAGAGTGCAGACTGGAGGGGGTTAGAGATGGGGAATCCAGAGTGCAGACTGGAGGGGGTTAGAGATGCGGAACACAGAGTGCAGACTAGAGGGGGTTAGGGATGGGGAACCCAGAGTGCAGACTGGAGGGGGTTAGAGATGGGGAACCAGGGGTGCATGCTGGAGGGGGTTAGAGATGGGGAACCCAGAGTGCAGCCAGGAGGGGGTTAATGATGGGGAACCCGGGTGCAGACTGGAGGCTGTCACATCCTTGTTTGTGGCTCCTTAAGGGTTTGTTTTCTGAAGTGTAGAAGGGAGAACCTTGCTCACGTGCCTCTTTTGAGGAGCAAATGAGATAGTGCATGTATCACACTCAATGCAGTTCCAGGAATAAGGAGTGGAGGAATCAATCAGGAGAAGGAAGAGCGTGCGGCATGACCTCCAAGGACTGGGAGGAACAAGGAATATGAAGTAAAATGGATCAGTGAACAAGGAATAAAGAGTATGGAAGAAGAGGAGAGAGAGAAAAGGACTTAGAAAATGTGTGACTGTCTCAGCAATTAACCCCTCCAGAATTTCCATGGTAGCCACATTCCGTGGAAATGCGCTCGGAGCTTCTATGTTGTTAATTCTCATTTCTTTCCCTATTTTATGAACATACACTTACTGGCAAAGCTGTCATCAATAAAAACTCTTATGCCTTATTGCATAATCATCTTTCTTGTGTGCTAGACATTCTCCAAAGCTTAGTAATTCTGCATGTGATTTGCACCATTGTGTTTCAACAAACACAGTAGTGGCCGTACTGCCTGTGAAATAGGCTTTAGGAAATCACAATGATGTTTGCAGCTGTTTAGTGACAATCTATTTCATCTGGGCTTCCCGAGACAGTGCAGCTCTCCGTGTTTTAAGAACACTGTGACATAGTGGTTAGGAAATGCTTGGATTAGTTGGAGTTGAGACCTGAGGTAAGCTTAAAGGAATGGCTACACTGTAGGTGTCAAGACGTCACAGTGGCATTACCAGGACCACGTTCTCTCGTGGATGCTCAGGATGTAATACAGGCTCCTTTGATTCTGTTTCCTTCACTCTGGGAAGTTCCAAGAATCTCATGCTCCTGATTCAGCAGCCCATTTCACAGTACATGGAAGCTTGCCTGTGGGATTGCTGGGTCCTCAGCCCAGTGGGAAGGTGACCACCAGTGGCTTCAGAGAATGGGTAATCACCCGTGCAGCACAGTGACAGCTCAGCAAAAAGGTAATTGATACTAGACTTCTCCTTATTTCTGTAAAGTAGAGAAGAACAGCCAGTCTCCTCTGCCCCGTGGGACTTGCTGCCACAAACAATCAATTCTTTAGGCTTTTTGCAGGATGAGGTTTTCTGGAAACTCTTACATTTTGGAGGGGTGTTTGGTGTCCAAGCAATCCAGAGGCACACAGATGCAGGCTCAGGAGAAAAGATGACAAATGTCAGAGGGAGGTAGGATAGTCCTGAACAAAAAACACACATGCCCGTGGACACATAACACACATCTTGTTAAGAAGCGTCACAGCAAGCTGGAGTCCTTAAATCCCCAGAGCACAGAGCTCTGGGGGAGTAATTCTGTTAAGGTAGAGGGAAAGGGGGTCCTGGGCATGAGTGCAGGCTGGATTCCTGGCATGCTCAGCAGGTGCTGTAATGACATCTGACTGAGCGAGAGGGTCTGTAGAGCAAAACGCGCTGATCGTCCTCACCCCAGGTATGTACTCCTCCCACGTCCAGTGATTTAGAAAATACAGAGTCATGAGTTTGCGTTCTCTCTGATGAATTCATTAGCGTTGTGGCAGGTTTCTGAGTTATTGTTGGTAGCTATTTGTCTCATCTTTAAGACCGGTTCTACCTGAGGTTTGGTAACACACACTTGTGTAGTGCTGGGGCTGGTGCTTGGTCAGCCAGTGAGATCTGCTTCCTCCCGACTAACGTGGCTGCCCCCAGCCTCTGAGCCCTGCCCCTTCTGGCCCCTTCTGTGTGTGCTGTCCAGTGACAACAGAGTGAGCTCTGCCATCTCTAAGTGGCCCAACAGCCACATCTTTTACATGCAGATCTGCCTGCTCTGAACTGTATGGTGGAAATGCACACTACTCATTACCTCCCTAGAGTTAAAGCTCAGATTTGCTCTGACCTGACCTTTCAAGCCAGTTGGTCTGTGTTGGGGGAGGTCAGTACCGTTCTGGGGGTTGCTGTAACCACTGCTCTGCCCTGTGCCCCTGGAAGGCAACAACAGCTCTGTGTGTGTGTGTGTGTGTGGGGGGGTTCTCTGTAGCTTCCTGAGGCAAGACCCTGCATCCTGGGGTTGCACAGGGGCCCTTGTGGACAGGAGGCACCTGCAGTGGCCTCCACGCTGCCTGGAGCGGTCCCAGCCTCCTTTCCTTGGCACTATTGGAGTAGAGCTTAACATGGCAAGTGCCGAGATGCCCCCACCGTCAAGCATGCCTGCCTCATCAAAATAGAGTGAAGCTGGCTCACTGTCAGCGTTTTTCTACTGAAATTAAATTTTTTATAGAAGTAGATTTAATCTGACTCCAGGCAATACCCCAGGGTTTTGCACAAACCATTTCTCATTTGCACAGAGTTCTTACCATTTTAGCCCCTCAGGTTTCCCCCTTATGGAATGAAACACTGTGGTTCCTACCTCCTTTATCAGGATGGGCTGGAAAGGGTCTCATCCAGGGTTCCCAGTGTGTTCTGATCATCAACAAACCTTTGGAGCCAAACAGCAGGTGGCCTCCACCACCCCCAGAAGAGACTCGGAATGTCACTTTCCATAGGACACAGGACCTGAAGGGGTCTCCTGTCTAGCGCTGAGCGAAAATAGCTCACTGTATGTGACCAGCAATGGGGGAAGAAGAAACCCGGGGAAATCCCTAGGGGATGAACGGCTTTGTTTTAATTTTCTTTTTGTTTGGGTAGAAGGGGGAAAGTCAGCAGGGCCTGGGCATTTCTCCAGAGGGACCAGGTCTTGAGCGCTGGTCACACCACGGGGCTTCGGAGTAGACCCAGCTCATTTCAGGAATGGGTTAGAAAGAACATCACGAGCCTTCCCCCAAAGGGTAGCGCCCCGTAGCTCAGCCCGGGCAGAGGCCCCTGGGCCCGCGCGCACGTGCGCTCCCCCGCAGCCCAGCCCTTTCTGGGGCGCCTGCTCGTTGCTTTCTCTGTGGCCGGGAGGGGCCTGAGCCTGGGAGTCAGGCGGGCCTGGCTTGAATCCTGGCTTTGCCAGTTACCAGCTGAGGGACTTTAGAAAAATGGCTCGGCCCAGATGGTAGAAGGCAGGGCGAACAGTACCTCTCTCTGAGGTTTGGGATTTAGTGAGATTATCCATGAGAAATGCTTAGCGCACGCTTTGCCCACAAGTTGGTGAAGTTGCTTCCGCGCCCCCCCCCCCAACTCCTTAGTCCGGGGTCATCTCGCCAGCAGCCGGACGCCAACTAGAAACCCCTAATTCAGGGAAGGGCCAGAGCGAGGGAGCTGGCCGCGTCCATCAGAGGCCTCCAGGTGCAGGAAGAGCTTCGCGGCCACCAGGGGGCACCAGCTACATGGGAAAGAAAGGGCTGGATTCCATTCTGTCCCCGGGCCTGCGCTGGAACCCTACAGCTAGTGTGATTTCTTAAAGCAAAGTTTGGGAATCGGTGGTGCAGATGGTGCCGGCTATTTCTGTGGGGATGGTGGTTATGCTTCCACTTTATATGAAGAAAGTTTTCTTAGACCCCTGCCTGTGACTCACCAGCTACCGTGGACGCATCCTTTGTTTAAATTCAACCCCTTCTCCTTTCAGCCCCCTTTCTTCTATGTTTACTCTCCAATTCCTGAGAAATAGACAATATTAGCTGTGTGGGAGAGGAGGAAGAGATAGTGGAAGAATGAAGCGTCCTTACATTAAAAATGTCTCGACTTTTGCCAACCACGTCCAGGTCAGGTCTCCCCAGATACAGGCATGCCTTTCTTTAGCTAAAACCTTGCTCATAAGGGGACATAGAGCTATCTAGGAACCCTGAGGAGTTTCTTATCAGAATTAATCCTTCACTTCATTTAAAAGTAACTGGATTCTGGGAAGCATGAAACGCAGTGTGCTGCCCAGAACCCACAGCAGCTGAGACCTGAAGGCAGGGCAAGGGTGGTGACCTCACCAGCTGTGCTCCACACGGAATATGGCTAAGCGGGGAAAGCTGCTCCCAGGGGGGAAAGTGTACCCTGGCCGTTGAGGTGCTTTCCAGAGTCTGTGTGCTTTGCTGGGCATTGATTAAACCTGCCTACAGTATGCCAGACACCCTGCTTCTGAATTACAAAGGGACATTTGTCAGAACTCCAGATACTGAACCCAGCTCAGAACCACTGAATTAGACTCTCTTGATGTACAGCCTAGAAATATACAACTAATTTGTACTTGATTTTACATTTCTTACAAGTGAAGAACCATTACTCTGGAACATAATAATTTTATCTCCATTGGCATCAGAAATACTGTGTTTAAGGAAGTCTCCCTATGACCTTTGTAATGGCAAGTTGCCACCTTTTAGACGAATCTTCGAAAGGTATTATTGCTGTGAAAAATTCCACCCCACAATAAAACCCCAAATGGCCAGAACTGTTCTTCCTGAGACCCTTCATGTCCCAGCATCATGCCCAGTGGCTGACCCTCTCTGTGGGATCTTTGATTCATGACCCTCCAGTTTGTGTGCCAGGGGCCGGGGGCGGCAGCCTAGTGTAACAGGACATCTGGATCATAAGAAGCGACAGTTTTGACCTGAGGGGGTGCAGCGGGAGAGGAGGGACCGGCTGTAGGGGGTGAGGTGGGATCAAATGAGCAAAGCCTAGAAGCCACAAAGGAGCTGCTGCCATTTCTACATTGAATGACAGCCCCCCACTCGCCAGAATCTCCAATGAAACACAGGGTGATTCTGCCAGATTTAAACAAGATGATTCCAGCTAGCTTCTGGGGAAAAGGAAGGAGAGTGCTACATTGGAAACCGCTTTTCAAACATCCTGTGTCTGTTTCTGCTTCTGGAGGCCCCTTCTAGATGAACCTGGGCCTCAGTTGGGTTTCCCTGTGTTCTGCATGCTCTGGTTTCCAGGCAGGAAAGCAACTGGAGGGAGGGTACTTCACTGGACAAGACCCCCACCTGTCAGCAAAAACAGGAGAGGTACCCATCCCCACACACAGTGGTTTGGACAACTGGCACACTGCCTGCCTTCCTCCAAAGTTGTATCTATCAGAAAATGTCTTTTATTACATCTACCCAATGCTCAAATTTAGTTCTTATTGAGAAGAAATTAATAATAGATTTGACAAAATCGTGAATGGACCCTAAAGAACCTCTCTCTGGGGGGTTGTAGCCTAGGAGCGAATCTTCTCATACGCACTAAAACAGGAACTTATTTCCAGCGTATGGCTTGGCGGGGTGTGGGGCTTCCTCAGTGTGCAACCTGTGCAGCTGTCCAGGGACTCTATGCTCAGCAGGGCTCAGTGCTGGCTTTCATGTTTTGATATTGCTATCTTGAAGTTCTTAATACTGTTTGAACAGAGGCCCCTGCATTTTCGTTTTGCGATGGGCTCCACAAATTCCATAGCTTGTCCTGATGGGATGAGAATCTAGTTTGGAATTATCTTGGATCAAATTCCAACCTGCCATTTAGTAACTATCGTCTTGGATAGGTGGTAGTATGCTCCCAGCCTGAGTTCTCCCATCTACAAAACAGAATTACTAAACCTTTCCCTGGGAACTATTGCAAAGGCTAAGTGAGCTCACCTAGTGTAAACAGCTGCCTCAGTCCATTTATTTATTACTCAAGAAATGTAAATAATTGGCACTACAATAAATGTAAATTGTACCAATTTCATCAAATATACAGCATATACAATTTAATAAAACAAAATATGTATTTCTTGAGTTACTCTTACATGTACTACCCAGAAGTCCCCATTTACAAGGCATTACCACTGCTAAATTATAAATCTGGTAAAGTTAATTAAATAGGACTTTGAACGAAGAACCAAAGTCTAGTCAACTAGTGCCTACTCAGCATTTCTCACTGGGAAACTGGATCATTTTTTTATAAGCTCTGGAGACCCAGAGCTCAGGCTTGTCTCCGATGCATCAAGGAACAAGTGTGTTGTGGAGAAATGAAGGAAGGAATAAACAGAGCCTCAGGAGCAGAGGTGTTTTCAGCACTTTGCATTCATTTGTTAATACTTTTCTAGCAGGAAATGGTATTAGGAGACTGGGGTTTTCATTGAGTGACCTTGACAAGTTATTTAAACATTTGAACTTCAGGTTCTTTATCTGTGAACTAGGAGGGAAGAGAATCACAAAACCCCTCTCACAGGATTGGGAGGTGAGAAATTTTTATAAATTACATAATGGTGTAAAATGAGAGATGTTATCTCTATACACTGTTGTTGTTAGTACAATGGGTACAAAGGATGACCTGGGAATACTGGTTCCTCAAGAATAACAACAAGCCAGTATCCTTTTCAACTGCAGGACTTATCAGAGCCTTCAATGACTAATAAGCTCTGTAACTCTATAAGAGAGAAACGAGCCTCATGGTACTTCCCAGACACTTATTTAGTCACTTATGTCCAGAAACTTTTCTCCTGGAACTGCTTAAAAGGTTAAGGTTTTACTAGGGTACCCCTGGGAAATCCTGAGCCACCAGGAAGTCAGGGGTGGGGTGGAGGGGCATTAGTCTGTGTGGTGGATTTGTTGCCTGTTTTCCTGTCCTCTTTGCTGCCTATCTCTAGTCATGTGGACAGTGATTCCCACGGAGTGACAGTGAGGAGGCTGGAGGGAGCAGACTGCTGCTTCTTACCTGGTCTTTACTTCTCAAGTAACCTTCCTCCACTTCTCAACTAACCTTCCTCCTTTGGACGTCTGTGCACAGTTCCCTCTGGGCTTAACGGACTTGAAGGCAAGATCATCTACCCAAGATTGGTTGCTGAAGTTCTTTTCCTTTCTCTTCTTCATCCTCTCTTCCCTCTCCTCCTCCTTACCTAACTACATGAGGATCTGTTCTTTTAGAACAATGTCATTGTCTCACTTTGACAACAGTTTAAAAATGATACGTAAAAATAAAACCCTCACGTTGAAAGCATTGCTCTTAGAATTTTAAAAAATAATATTGTTTTTATGTGTAAGAGCATATGTTATCCAAATTCTGCTTTGAAGTTTTTTTTTTCTTTCCTGGGTATAGGTGCCATTTGAGAACATGATAAGAAGGGCAAACTGGTGACACGTGTGGCCACTGCAGTGGTTTCTAACTGCAAATTCAACAACTGCCACATGCTGTCCATTCTTGGGACTTGAATGACCCCATCACCACCAACAACAACACTGTGTGGCAAAACTGAGGCTTCAGGAGACTAAATAACTATCAAAAATCCCTTTTAAAAAGTGTGTTTAACAGGGCTGGTATTGGGACAAAGAGGCTCAGACGTCAAGGGGTTCCCTGTAAATAGAAGGTTTTGGTAATAGTCTCTTGCGTCTCCATGATTCCACAGCAGCCCTGGGCCCACCTCTCTGTTTCTCCTCCCTGTCCTGTTTGTCTTTGATCAGCTCCTATTTTCCTCTCCTTTTTAACTCTCATCTTTTGCCTGATCCTCCAGCAGAGCTCTCTGGCTAAGAGCCTGTTGTCCCCTGACTGTTGACAACCTGAAAGCACTTCTTGCTCCGCCCAAGGAAGAAGGAAATGACACGAGGAAAAAGCACTCATTTATTGGGTGAGACGGGACTATTTTTGTGCTGCTTTGCTCAACATCACCAGGCATCTGGTCCCTCGATAAAGAGAGAAGGAACCCTGGCAGAGAAGGAGGAACTGGGCCTCAGCACTGCATTTCAGAAATATTTTCCCCAAGAGACAATGTCCTAATTTGGTTTCATCCGAGCCAATGCTTCCCGATGGAAGATGAATCAGTAACAGGATCAAATCCAGAAGACTCCACTGAGGACCAGCAGGGAGTGAAGCAGTTCGCTCCTGCCCCACCATGTCTGGGTACAGATCCTTCTGACGTGAAGAAGTGTGAATTGCCAAGTTTACTTCTGTTTGTGATAACTGTGTGTACAGTTAAGAGATTTGCAAGTGGCAAAGGAGCTAAGATTTGGAGGACCCAGTTTCTCTTCACATAACAGACAAAAAAAGTAGGTAGTAAACGCAGGTGGAAGGAAAGACAAAGGACCCAGGGTCCTTCCAGTCCAAAGACTTCAGGACAGGCATAGCCACCTGTGTTCACGTAGCAAAGAGGCTCACTCAACACTGGCACCAGAATGTTTATTGCAGCTCAATTCACAATTTCCACGTCACGAAATCAACTCAAGTCCCCATCAAGCCAGGAACGGATAACAAAGTGTGGTGTATGTACACCCCGGAGTACTATTCAGCCATAAGAAAAGATGGAGACTTTACATCTTTCATGTTTACCTGAGTGCAGTTGAAGCACATTCTTCTTAGTAAAGTATCTCGAGAATGGAACAATAAAAAAATAAAAATCAAATGTAGTCAATACTCTCAGAAAACCAATATGTACGCAACTACATGCCCATATGAAAGAAAAAACACAAGTACAGTCTAGCAAGGGAGAAGGAGGTGGGGAGAAGGGCGATTGCTGGGATCTCACCCAATATGCACAACGTGAGGGTGTTCAGCACAACCCCGGGTGAACTTGGACTTTACCTTAGAAGTGAAAACAATGGAACCTAAACATTTGTACCCTCATATTAATTTGAAATTAATATATATATTTATATTTATATAAAGAAGCTCACTTGACCTTCCGGGCCTCTCCTTACCACTTCTTTCCATACTTCTCCCTGGATAAATCATAAAGGTGATTATGCCCTGTCCTTGGTAACACCACTAGGGACGAAGTTGAGCTCTGTCAGTGGTGTGGGACAGTCCCCTGGAGCCCACCTGGCCCTGGCACCTGCAGTGGGCCTCTATTCCTTTAGCCTGGGCGCCTCTCTGCCTGTCTTCTGCTTTCCTTCCCTCCCGGCCATCTGCTTTTCACCTGTTGGACGGCTGCAGCCTGGTTTCCACCTGGCCATCATTTCATAAACGTGGGAAGAGGAATATGACAAATGGTGATGAACGGAAAGAAGGGGTCACAGAGGTTCCAATGTTGATCATCAACAGATTTGCCAACAATTATAAAATGTCGCTCCTTTTTATTCATTTTCATCCACACACCGAAAGTGATCGATTGTATTCAAGACCAGCGTTCTTTGTATGTTGTACTTGCCAAGTCAGTTGCAGTCCAGAGGGTAACAGTGACTTCCGGGGAGCCCCTCCTTCTTCACAGGAATTGTATATATTCAGAGAAAACTCAAGCTTCTTAACACTTGTTGCGGAACTTGGATTTTTTTTAAATACATGCACTCATAAACACTCATCTCCCCAAGCCTGGAATGTTCTGCTTGCTCTTTTCATTAGAGGGTTGTAATTTCATGCTGGTTGAAAAGTAAAAGCTTTAAGTAAGACAGAGAGCCCTTCCACCTCCACCTCCCTGATGGCCAGGCAGCTGCTGTGTGGCTTTCTCCTCTCAGAATCTGGGTTTCAGCCATTTAAATTGTATCAGCACCAACTGGTCCTCTGAGCTTCCCCTGGAGGCCTGAGCTCTGCCACCCAGCCACGCTTGCTGGCTAATGGACACTTTCCTTGCCACACTGGGTTCACCAAATGCTGAAAACTCACAAAAGTGCAAGAATGAGTAGGAAAAGGTGTAGCCTAAGACTGGACCCACTCTCTTCCATTACAGAATTTTCAGTTTTCCCTCAAGAGTGGAATGGAGAAGAAGCCCTTCTGAGGCAGACTGTTAACAGTAACAGCAGGGACGAGGATGGCCCTGCACCTGTGCTGCGGGAGGGGGAGGGTCTGGGTAAAGACGACTCCTCAGTAAACCTCATGCTACTGATTATAAACAACACTTGAAAGGTTTATCATAAGCCAAAGTAGCGATTTGCCAACAACTGCATGTCTATCACCTGATAACCACCCTCTTACTATCGAAATGCTTTGTGTTTTCATAAATCCAGTTCTAATTCAGAAGACGCCATTTTGTGTGGACTCTGTCAGATGACATCTCTCCAGGCACAGGGGTCTTTGGCTAAGACTCCAAGTCCATGTCTAGATGTTCCCATTCCCATCTTCTTTCTTCTTGGTTGCTTTCAGATGCAGAATGTTCTTTCTTCCCTTCTCCTCTCTCTGACTCTGGGGATTCAGGATACGAAGAACTAAATCTTCCTTTGTGTCAGGATCTGTGACAAAGACTTCAGCCATCTTCAGTCGGTTAGTCCTCAGGGAAAAGGATGCTGCTGGGCACTGATCTTACCCCATTTACAGGTGAGGGCAATGAGGAACAGGAGGTTAACTTGCCCAAGACCACAGGCTGGCGTGTGAGGAGTTGGATTTGAACCACGGTCATCGATGTCTGGGGTCTGTGCCCTTAGCGTGTGCAGAGTGGGGGTTCTCACCTGGGGGTGATTTTGCATGGAGCAGCGTTCAGCACTGTCTGTAGACATTTGTGTCTGCCACACCCGGGGGGGGGGGGGCACTGCTGGCCTCTGGGGGGCAGAATCAGAGACACGGCTCATCATCCTACAGTGCACAAGACAGCCCTCACAGGGCAGAGTCACGCCCCCGCAGCATCAGCAGCATTGTTGAGAAACCCCCAGATGCACACACACATCTACACACAGACGTGTCTGGACTCAATCTGGCTTCCATGGCTTCCTTGTGACCCCAGAAGACAGCTAGAAGGTCTATTCTTTTGAAAGGGCCTTTAAAGTATTCAGTACTTTGATGGCTTTTAAAAAGTAATTTTTATCCAAAAACTGTAGCAATTTATTGTTCATTTGAGCACATAATTGTTTATATATTGGTTTTGCACAATGCAAGGGTATATAGCACAACCCCCCTGGGTGAGAAATTCTTTTACAGCTGGAACTTTACCTTGGGAGTGAGAACAATGTAATCTAAAAATTTATACCCATGTATTAATTTGGAATAAAAAGTAGTAATAATTAAAGAAGAAAAGTTATAGTGAAAAGTTATTTACAATATATTGTTTCTTGAAAATAGACTGAGGTACATGAGAGAGCATGTGTGTCTGTGTGTGTATGGCTCCCACGTGAGTTCCTGTGGACTTTCCCTTCACTATGGAAAGTCCTGGTCTTTCCCTGAGACCTTGTACCTGTGATTTTGGCCTTGAGAAAAGACCTGGGTCAGGATAGGTCATCTGGACATGGCCTATGCCAAGGCCAAGTCTTTGCAGTTATTCCAAATCTAATCACATCCAACTTGCGCATGTGTCAGCAATACATTCCATGTTATGTCAGCATGTGTTATATAATGCATTAATACACATCACATATTCTGTTTGAGCAGCGATTCTCAACCTGTGGGTTGTGGCTCCTTTGGAGGTCAAACGACCGTTTCAGAGGGATCACCTAAATACATCCTGCATATCAGATGTTTTAAATTGTTTTTTATTAAATCACAACTTTATACATTGATGCATTTATGGGGCTCAGGGTACTGCCTTGATATACAATGTGAAATGCTTACATTGAACTAAGTAACACATCCATCACAATTATACTCATTTCTTAATAGTTTTGAAATGTACCATTGCATTATACACATTAGGTGAGGTCCCCCCAAATACCCTCCCTCCTCCCATATTCCCCTCCTTCCCCTCTCTCTCCTCTTCTCTTCTACAGTATGAACTATAGTTATGTTTTGCCATTCGTATGAGTGTGTAGGTAGTTATATATTGATTTCATAGTAGTATTGAGTACATTGGATTTTTTTTTTCCATTCTTGAGATACTTTACTAAGAAGAATATGTTCCAGCTCCATCCAGGTAAACATAAAAGATGTGAAGTCTCCTTCTTTTCTATGGCTGCATAGTATTCCATGGTGTACATATACCACAATTTGGTAATCTATTCATGGGTTGATGGACACTTGGGCTGTTTCCACATCTTGGCTATTATGACTTGGGCTGCAATAAACATTCTGGTCAAATGTCTTTGTTGTAAAATAATTTTTGATCATCTGGGTATATACCTAGTAGAGGAATTGTAGGATCAAACTATAGGTCTACTTTTAGTTCCTTGAGTGTTCTCCAAACTTCTTTCCAAAAAGCTCATATTAGCTTACATTCCCACAGCAGTGTAGAAGCATTCCCTTCTCTCTGCATCCTTGCCAATATCTGTAGTTTTGGGATTTTGTTATGTGGGCTAATCTTACTGAAGTTAGATGATATCTCAAAGTAGTTTTGATTTGCATTTCTCTGATGATTAAGGATGATGAGCATTTTTTCATGTGTTTGTAGGCTGTGCGCCTGTCTTCATTAGAGAAGTTTTTGTTCAAGTCTCTTGCCCACAAAGAAATGGAGTTATTTATTCTTTTCTTTTTGATTAGTTTGAGTTCTCTGTAGATTCTAGTTATCAGACCTGCAAAAATCTTCTTCTATTCTGAAGCTTGTCTGTTTGCTTTACTTACTGTGCTCTTGGCTGTGCAAAAGCTTTTTAGTTTGATCAGATCCCAGTAATGGATTTTTGGTGTTGCTTCAATTGCCCAGGGGGTCCTCCTCATAAAATATTCTCCCAGGATGATTTCTTCAAGGGTTTTCCCTGCACTCTCTTCTAGTATTTTTATAGTTTCGTGTCTTAAGTTTAAATCTTTTATCCAGTGTGAATCAATTTTTGTTAAGGGAGAAAGGTGGGGGTCCCGTTTTAGTCTTCTGCAGGTTGCCCTCCAGTTCACCCAGCACCATTTGTTAAATAGGGAATTTTTCCCCCACTAAATTTTTTCCTTTTTTTTTTTTTTTTTTTTTTTGAGACAGAGCCTCAAGCTGTTGCCCTGGATAGAGTGCTGTGGCATCACAACTCGTAGCAACCTCCAACTCCTGGGCTCAAGTGATTCTCCTGCCTCCACCTCCCAAGTAGCTGGGATTACAGGCACCTGCCACAAGACCTGGCTATTTTTTGGTTGCAGCCGTCATTGTTGTTTGGCGGGCCTGGGCTGGGTTTGAACCCGCCAGCTCAGGTATATGTGGATGGCACCTTAGCAGCTGAAGCCACGGTCGCCGAGCCAGTCCCCACTGAATATTTTTGCTAGGCTTGTCGAAGATCAAATGGCAATAAGTAGTGGGGTTCATTTCATTGGTTCTCTATTCTGTTCCATAAATCTACTGCTCTGTTCTTATGCCAGTACCATGCGGTTTTGATCACTATAGATTTATAATATAACCTGAAGTCTGGTAATGTGATACCTCCTGATTTGTTATTTATTTCTGAGTAATGTATTTGCTATTCGAGGTTTTTTTCTGATTCCATATAAAACAAAGTACTATTTTTTCAAGTTCTTTAAAGTATGACAATGGTGTTTTAATAGAGATTGGCATTAAATCTATAAATTGCTTTGGGTAGTATGGACATTTTAATAATGTTGATTCTTCCCAGCCACAAGCATGGTATGTTTTTCCATTTGTTAACATCTTCAGCTGATTCTTTTCTCAGAATTTCATAGTTCTCCTTATAGAGGTCTTTCACATTTTTTGTTAGGTAAATTCCCAAATATTTCATCTTTGGTACTATTGTAAAAGGAATCGAGTCCGTTTTTTCAGCTTGACTATTGTTGACATATATAAAACTACTGACTTGTAAGTATTGATTTTGTATCCTGAGATGCTGCTGTATTTCTTGATCACTTCTAAGAGTTTTGAAGTTCAGTCCCTGGGATTTTCCAGGTATAGGATCATATCATCAGTGAAGAGTGACAGTTTGATCTCCTCTGACCCTATTTGGATACCCTTGATCACCTTCTCTTGCCTGACTGTGAAGGCTAAGACTTCCATTACTATGTTGAATAGCAGTGGAGACAGTGGGCATCCTTGTCTTGTTCCTGATCTGAGTGGAAATGTTTTCAATTTTACACTATTAAATATGATATTGGCTGGGGGGTTGCTATAAATGACCTCTATTAGTTTAAGAAATGTCTCTTAGGCTATACTATAACCTAAAAATTCTTAAGAATTCTGATCATGAAAGGATGCTGGATATTAGCAAAGGCCTTTTTGTGTCAATTGAGAGAATCGTATAGTCTTTATTTTTTATTTTATTGATGTGATGTATTATATTTATAGATTTGTGTATGTTGAACCAACCCTGTAACCCTGGAATAAAACCAACTTGATCATGTTGTATAATTTTTTTGATGTGCTGTTGAATTCTATTTGCTAAGATCTTACTGGATATTTTTTGCAACGATATTCATAAATGACATAGGTCTATAATTTCCTTTCTTTATTGAATCCTTTCCTGGTTTGGGGATCAGGGTGACATTTGCTTTGTAGAATGTGTTGGGAAGTATTCCTTCTTTTTCTGTGCTTTGGAAAACGTTGTATAATATAGGTACTAGTTCCTCTTGAAAGGTTTGATAAAATGTGGATGTGAAGCCATCTGGTCTTGGACTTTTCTTTTTAAGGAGATTTCATATTGTTCATGCTATTTCAGTGGTTGATTAGAAACCTATTCAAGGTTTCTGGTTCTTTCTGGTTGAGTCTAGGAAGTGTGATTCCAGGTACTTGTCCATTTCCTTCATATTTTCATATTTCTGGGAATAGAGATTTTTATAGTAATCATTGAGGATTTTTTGAATTTCTAAAGTGTCTATTGTTATTTCTCCTTTATCATTTATGATAGATGATATTAGAGATTTTACTTTTCTGTTTCTGGTTAGGTTGGCCAAAGGTTTATCAATTTTGTTAATCTTTTCAAAAAACCAACTTTTGTTTCATTGATCTTCTGAATGATTCTTTTGTTTTCAATTTCATTTCATTCTGTCCTCATTTTGGTGATTTCTTTTCTTCTGCCGGGTTTGGGGTTGCACTGTTCTTCCTTTTCCAGTTGCTTCAGATGATCCATTAAGTTGTTGGCTTCCTCTCTTTCTGTTTTCTTGATGAAGTCTTCGAATGCTATAAATTTTCCTCATAGGACTCCTTTGCAGTATCCCACAGGTTTAGATAATTTGTGTTTTTGTTGTCATTTTGTTCCAAAAGTTTGGTGATTTCCTTCTTAATCTTGTCTTTGACCCAGCTATCATTCAGCCTAAGATTATTTAGCTCCCATGGCTTTGTTTGAGTATGAATATTCCTATTGCTATTGACTTCAACTTTTATTTCATGGCGATCCGAGAAGATACAAGGAATAATTTCTACACTTTTAAATTTGCTGAGGTTAGACTTGTGTCCTAGGATATGATCTATTTTGGATGATGACCTGTGGGCTGATGAGAAGAATGTATATTCAGTTTTATTAGGGTGAAATGTTCTGTAGAGGTCTGTAAAGTCCATTTGTTCTAGGGTCAGGTTAATATTTCTTTGTTTAGTTTCTTCTTGGAGGATCTATCTAAAACTTACAAAGAAGGGACAGCCCTGACTATTTTGTGTGGTTGCAGGGCAGAGTCCTGAGCCCTGGCAGTGCCCCAGCCCCATGCTACCACGACAGAGGAAGGGAGAGATTATATTGTCCTCTTGCTGCCCATAGTGTCCTTGGGGGTTGCCCTGGGGCCACTTGTCTTCTCAGGAAGGAAGCGGGACCACCACTGGTGACCCTCCGTGTATGACTTCTGTCTAGGGTTTAACTGGCTGGGGAAGGAAGAAGACAGCCAGGTGGGGAACCTGTGGCCTTCTCATTTCAAGATTGCTCTTTTTAAGCACCAAAGCAGCCAGGAAAAGTCCCATCTTTCTCTGTTGCACCCCTTGTAATGAAAGGATTTGTTATGTACAGCTTGGATCAGTCCAAAGGCTACACTTTAAGGACCTAGAAGTTCACATGTGTCCTTAAGGGTGCCTCACCTCCCCAGGCCTCTGCATCCGCAGGGCCAACTGGGGCTGCTCACACTCCTTCTAGAACTTTCTCCAGCACCTGCCTTCCTCCCAAACAAAGTAAGAGCATTGTTCTTTACCCCAGAGAAGCAGAAATCAGCAGAAACACAATGAAAGAAGCTGAAATGCCATCTAGTGGAAACAGGGAGAGACTCAAAGGAAAATCTCAGTTCTCCCTAATGACGCCACTTAACCAGAGTCCCATGAGTCAAATTTTTGGCAGAATCCAGCTTAATCAAAGGTCTCTGTGTTTCACCCTCACTGGTGAAAATCCCTTGAAGGTGCCAAGTGCTTAGATGGCCAAGCCAAATGAGCACGTCAGGGCTGCTGCGTGCTGGCTCTGTGCCACGCAGCTCCTCCAGGTCAGCGCTCAGGGTCAGCTTCCTGTTACATAATGCTGCAGATGGCGACAGAAAAGGACCTTGGCTCACAGGGTGTTACAGCTGATAAAAGACCTTAGGATTAATCAACAGACTTTTAGGCAACAGCAGCCAAAGGTGAAAACTATCACGAGCGCCTTACAAATATTTATTCATTTACTTCTTACAACAACCCTGTGCACAAGCACTATTGTTATCGCCCCTTGACAGATAAGGAAACTGAGGCAAGAAAGCGCCAAGAACTGTGCCCAAGGACACACCGCTGATAAGGATCCCACCCAGCTGGTTGGGCTCCAAAGCCTGACCCTACACCCAAGGTCGCAGGAGTACGAGGAGTTTCCTTCCCCAAGATGGAGAGGTCAGAAAAGCTTAGGAGCCTCCTCCCTCAAGAAGGTAAAACATTGTTTATTTTTTCATTTTTTCCTATAACTTAGCTAACATAAACATACAAAATAGGGTTGTTTATGAACAAGGCACATTCGTTTCAAGCTTGGAGCTTCAACTACCTTCAAGTCCTTCAACTGCCTCTGCGTAACCAACCTAGAAGTGTATCTCTCTCCTCTTATAGGATCCCTGTATTGGTTGATTTGATTGACATTTGCCACCTTCTCCAGAAATTGTGGTTTACTGGGACGTGCCTCTGTGACAAGGACTGCCGTCCCGATGTTGCTTCCTTCCCACCTGCCCAAGAGCTCAGCCTGCCCAGGGGTGACAGGCAGGGTGGGCCCCAGGCCCCAGCTCAGCCATAACCTTGTGCTGCTCCCGTGGGAGGCTGGGTTGCTTGGGCTTTGAGTTTTCTGCACAGCCGGTGTCCCTGGGGAGCAGGGAGTGCTTGCCTCTCTTTGGGGAAGGGGCGTGAGGAATATACCAGTGTCCACAGCTCTTAACAACTAAGTCTGTCCTCATCCTGTCATCAGAGTCACGAGCTTTGCCTGAGTGGGTGTTACATAGCCTGAGCAGGCCCAGAGTTAGGGATAGTCCACGGTCTCTCCACCTCAGCATTGGTGCCATTTGGGGTTAGATGATTCTTCGTCGTGAGTGCCAAATGATGAACCAAAGAATGTCCACAGAGTCCCTGCCTTGTCCCCAGAAAGCCCCACACTTGGTTATGACAATTTTAAAAGTGTCTTCAGAAAGAACCACAGGTCAAGGCACCTCCTTGGTGAGGACCACTGATTTACTCTGTTAATTCCAGAACCAATAAAAATGGTTGGAATTGAACTCAGTCCCCCTAGTCCACATCAAAAACCTCTGGGTTGAGCCCAGCATTGACATAACTTCTCCAAATTATTAATTAAGTCATGAAATGGCCCCTCAGATTGGCTCAAGGATGGAGTGAGGGGGTCAACGCCATTTGGGAAGGGCTACCCAGATGTGTCTACTAAGTAAAGACAGCTTTTCTCTACCTCGTTCGATGGTCTTTATAGGAGATTTCAGCAACAGCCTACAGTAACATTCCACACCTCAGATGCAGACACCAGGTAACAGCCAGGCTCTAGATACTGGAAGCAAAACTGGGAAAGATTAAACTGCTACATCTTCTGCACAATAACTGTGCAGGGACATTCCCACTTCTTCTGTATTTCCTTTCCTACCTTCCACCTTTAAACTGTTCTTAGCATCAGATGGACAGCTGCATTAAAGCCCCAGAGTTTGAATAATTTATGGAATGTGGGAGTGCAGGTCTGGGAGCTGTGGGATAGGCAACCCTGTTCAGGTGGCCGGTGTTCTTCTGGCCACCTTTCACTGCTGTCTGATGTCCATTCCATTTCGTGCATGCTTGACCACCGACTCCCTTAATGGGAGGATGTTTCAGCTATCCCTCAGAGGACTGATGCTCATATGCACCAAGGCCATTGGCAGCCGCTCCAGGGTCCCTCCACAGCCCTTGGGGCTATTTGCATTATCGGTGGTCCTCGGGGTAGACCCAAAGATGAATCATAGGAGTCAGCCCATCTTTCAAAGGGAACATCTGTTCCTTCTTCTGGGAGATCATACGTTATTTGGTGCTATTTTTCAATAGATAAATCCACTTCAAATACAGAAAACAGGTTGTAACTGGGTTATAGCTTTCCTGTGAAAGCCCTAAATTAGTTTCATAGCAGGGGTGAGTACATTGGGTACTTTTTCTTCCATTCTTGAGACACTTTACTAAGAAGAATATTTTCCAGCTCCATCCATGTAAACATAAAAGAGCCAGTTACAACCTAAGAATAGGGGGAAGGGGGAAAGGGAGGGGAGGGAGGGGGGAGGCGGGTAGAGGGAGGGGACAGATGGGATCACACCTGCGGTGCATCTTACAAGGATTTATGTGAAACTTAGTAAATGTAGAATGTAAATGTCTTAGCACAATAACTAAAAAAACGCCAGGAAGGCTATGTCAACCAGTGTGATGAAAATGTGTCAAACGGTTTATGAACCTAGTGTATAGTGCCCCATGATCATATCAATGTACACAGCTATGATTTAATAATAAATAAATAAAATGTAAAAAAGAAAAAAAAAGAGGATAATCGGGGCATGAGATTTCTCACAGCAAATATTTTAAATTTTAATTCTGAAATATTATGTATATATTTTAGCACATACAAGATTTTACTAAATTTGAAAATAAGACATAAAAATTCAAACAGTTTGTTTTACATTGGGCTGCAGTAAATTTCTTGCCCAGAGACCTCTTTACAGTCAATTTCAAACTCCTTTAACATTAGGGTTGGTGAAAATATTTGTTAGACGTATGCTATAAAAAACAAAGTACTGGATGTGAGCTTACCTTCGAAATCCACATAGCACTTACTCAATAGGCAGCTTTAGTCAGTATTTAAGGGTTCTGTGCTTTACTTTCTCTTTTCTGAAATAAAAATGGTTTATTTCTAACAGCAAAACCATGCAAATAGTGAGGTGCATTAAATGAAGAATTGCAGTCATTACTATTGCTACTGTTAGTAACACCACTGTTACCAATTCTAATTCTTCCCCACTACTACAACTGCACTTTCACGGAGCACCTGCTTTAATCCTTAGAATGATGAGTTCAAGACTTTAACAAACAAAATTTGGGTTGTTAAATTGTTAACAGTATTTTTAAATGTTTTTCTTATTATTTAACACAAATCTGTCCCAATATTTTTTATCATTTTTTTTTTTTTTTACTGTGTTAAGACATTTATATTCTACACCTAGTAAATTTCACATGTACTCTTGTAAGATGCACCATAGGTGTGGTCCCACCAATTACCCTCCCTCCACCCATCCTCTCCTCCCCCTTCCCTCTCCCCTCTCCCCTTCTTCTTGGGATATAATTGGGTTATAGCTTTCATATGAAAGCTATAAATTGGTTTCATAGTAAGACTGAGTACATCAGATACTTCTTTTTTTATCTATTTTTAATTTATTTTTCTCTTTATGGAAACACCTTCCCTTTATAGTAGGGTTCATTCAGATATCTGAAAAGAGGGCATCATATCTTATGTTTGTTTAGTTTTCTCAAGTCTTTTCTTCCTATTGAAGAGGTTTTTATTATCTTTACTGATTTGATTTCCTTCTTTCTATGTGTTTCATTTTGTCAGTGTCTCTTGTAAATGTCACCCAAACAATCAGAACAACACAATAAGTAATTATAATTACTTACATTTTAATTAGGAATCTTATTGGTACATTTTAATGAGAAAACTTATTGTTAATTATTGTTAATTTTATTTAGAATTTCAGTGCCTTGTTCCCATTCAACCTCCTAATATTTCAATGGCTTTCTGTTCCTGGTATATTCAATAAAATTAATTATCTCATCTTCACATTCACCTTTTAATTATTTTTTGGAAACTGCACATTTCTTTTCATACCTCCACTATTTTAAATTAATCATCTGTTTATTTGGCTGTCTCCCTTACGGGACTGGGGTCTTTGAGTACAGGGAAAACTACATTTATCTTGTATCTCTGGTGTTTAATGAAATAACACATTAGCAAAGACTGGTTGGAAATCTAATTTTAAAAGTTCAAGACCTGGTATTTCACTGCAAAATCCATATATTTTGTAATAAAATTCCCAGTCACTAAATTCTTTTCAATAATTTATTTTACATGAACTATAAAAAAAAGGCATCTACAACTTAATTCTATAATATATATTAAATATGTAGAAATATAAGCATTTTGTTCTTTGTATGAAAAACACAAAATTATTTTAAAGATCATTTATAAGATGCTACATTCTAAACCTATTCAAAATGTAGATTTCATTATCTCATATATAGTGCTACATTATAAAATATTGTATCAAGAACACTTTCACCACCTCGAATTGTTAAGTTACTTAGAAAATTAGCTTTTAAAAAAATATATATTTGCCTAGATTACCAAAATAACAAATTACTAATACTGAAAAATTCCCATCTGTAAATGTCTTCAAATGACTAATAATTGTACTAATAAGCTAGTTATCTGAGGGTTTTTTAATTGCATCATAGCATTTACAGATGGAAAAAAATCTTAGATTTTTAAAAGCCATCTGTTGATGAAAACCCCTAACTTGCTAGTTGTTGGCACTTCTTTCATGATAAATCCTTTCAATTTTATCTATTTCTAGCAAAGCAATTTTGTAAAATTCTCCCCATGTAAGATGGTGCTATCAAGTGTTAATCAAGAAAAAATAAAAGTTTTATGTTCAGTAGTATTAGAGCTGGAAAATGTTCCAATGACAGAGTTTCATTTTAAATGATTTATTTTTAGTAGGAGAATTATTGTTTTTTTGTATTTTTTTCCCTCACTCAGGCCATCATTATCTATTGCCAAAGTAACTATCTAATACAATCAATTTGATGTACTAAAAAAATTAACTGACATTTTGAAAAAAAGTCAGTATCAACTTCATTTTAAAATTAACAAAGACAACCCAAAACTAAGTTGTCTTTAACCAAGCTTTGAAAATTCATATCTATCTAATATTAATTTCTTCCTGGTTCAAGAACACTTAGCCTACGAGGTGCTTAAATTTTATTTTATATTTCAAATCCTCTAGTAATCTTACAAATAATCAGCTCAAATATAAGAAATTGACTTTTCGTATTTACTTTTCTCAATAATGCAGTGTTTTACCTCATTTTTATCTTCCTGGATTTGTTGGGATTTTTTTAATGGAAAATCAAATGAAACTGGTGTTTTGGAAATCCTTTAGAAGGAATAATCAAATAACTGATATTTAGCCCTGAAAGTGTATTGGACACTTGACTTAGGAATGAGCATCTTTTAGTATACACCATTATTTCCTTATTCATAATTTGATTCTGAAACTTACATTAAAAACATGAATATACAGAGATCATCAGGATTTATACCTTCAGGACTCAGAGGGATAGCACTCTGAATGAAATTTTTATGAGATGTAACTTTAAATATTAACCACTCAAACACAAGCTATTATTCAGTGTCTGTATTGAAGTAGCAACTCATCCATCTCTTTTACTCAAAGAAGCAGTTTTTGTAAAATTTTAAATACTTGTTAAATAATTAAATAAGTCTTTATTAATTCAAAAAATAGAAGTAATGAAATCCTCTCACAGTCACATAGTATATGTCTTCACAGTGGTGAATTATTCCTAATTCACTAATTTAAATTAAAAACACTTTTCCTTTACCATTTTTATAAGGGCAGAGGGTTTCTTTGCACTTACATAGTTTATAACAGTTTTTCACCTTCTCCATGATGACTTCAGCCATACACATTTTCTCACCCATCTTAACTCATTTCATATTGACAATCTATCTGCCTGTCTTGAATCATAGATCCCCATTCTTATTTTGTAACTATTTACAGCCTTTGCCATTCCTGTTCCTTCCACTATGAAACTGGAAGCCCTTCAAGGCCATAGGCCATGTGGCAAATTTCTTCATATTTTTTCACAGCACCAGCACTAAACAATACACAGAACAAGTGATTAAAAAATATTTTCTGAATTAACTTACGGTTTTGATGAGTGTTTATTGAAACTAATTTTATGTAAGAAGAACAAGCGTGTGGGGCAAACAGTGTGTGTGTCTAACAAGGATTGGCATAAGTGGTTCTAACTCTGGCAAACATCATGCTGCCAGTCTAAAAGAAAACAGCTGGTTAGAACCATCAGATTGAAAATCTCAGTATTTTTTCCAAGGGTAACTCAAGGTTGAATTAAGGCTCTGAAGTCCTCTAATGCAAGAAAAACTAAAACATGGAAATTATACTTTTTTCTCTCTATCAACTAAATAGGCATGGTTTTATAAGGACAGTTTAATCCAAAAACCAGATGTAGTATTTTCCTTATGATGCAAAATAGAGCCAACTGGCTTGCATAATACTATTTTTTTTTCTCCAACGTCATTATTGGAAGTGGCAAGTTGAAAGACCTAAGAATTATAATTTCAGGACATGGCAATAGATGCAAAGAAAAAAGTTCTACTTCTCAGAGGAAGTTTTTAAAACTGGAAGAAAGAAAAAAAAGAGGAACATATAAGGGAAGAATATTGACATAAAAAATGTCAACTAGAAATTGCATGATGAAATAAGCAACCGTGATACTGAAAACAAACATTGCAAGTCCCTAAATCGTCCTTCAACGTGTATATAGAGGTGTCTCATGTGTTAAGTACGTCAATTTCAATTCAATACAGTTATTATATATTTGCAATCATTTGATTAGCCTCCATGTAAAAAGCTAAATCCCTTTCTCAACACAACCAAGAGACACCCCACTTTTCTGGTGCAATGACCTGGGAGGCTGCATTTGTTGAATCTACAGATTTTTTTCTGATGTGATCATGGATGTTAGCTTACATGGTAGAGATATTTTCTTATTTATTTCTGTATCCACACCACATAGTTTAGCACCTGATGCTCTATGACTGTATTTGGCATGTTGACATACAGAGATGTATTATGCAGATGGGTGGAGTATATAGATTTGTACTCAAACAACCCTTATTGTGAGTCTAACTCTGACATGGGTTATCTGTATGCTGTAGTCAAAATAGCATCAATTTTAGAATCTTTGTTTTTCTAGTTTTTAAAAGATTTAAATTACATCTATTAATAACGTTATTTTATACCTGATTCATATTAGACATTTAATAAATGGAATCTATATTATTGATAAAAAAAAAACTAGGACATTATAGAATTTGATCTCGGAGAAGAAAACACAGAAGAAGATTCCCTTCTGGATCACACAAGAAAGGGCTTAAAAGTCCTGAGAACTTTCTTTTGTTTGGGATGCTCCACCATTCTCTCACTCCGTCTTCCCTGCTCTCAGCTCCCTCTCTCATTTCTTAGCCCTACTATGTCCCCTCTCTCCAATATAAAATAAATGTATACTTTCACATTAAAAAGAAAAAAAGTCCTGAGAAGTTGGACATTTAGGCTTGATTTTGCTTTTCAAGTTCAAAGTCCTTACACAAAACTACATTGTGGCTGGCCAGCAGGTCCCTAATAGAGGTTCTCTATATTGATTAACCAAGGAATGAGACACTTCCTTAGAAAGTGTCTACTGTATATATGCCAGGCACTGTTCTGTGTTCTTTTCCTGTATTAACTCACCCATCTTCACCAGAACTCTATGTGTTAAGTACTGCCATTATTCAACTTTTACTAAAGGGTAAATTGAAGAATGGAGAGGTTAAATAATTTCCCAAAGGGTAAAATTTAGTAAGTAAATGTGTTTGAAAGGATTTTACAAATTTGAATACATCTTGTGAGAATGGGATAAATAATTTATCTAGTGATCTTTCCGGAGACAAATGCTATGCTCCACCTAGAATGATATATTTATTTATATTTAGTATTATTTCATAGATCACATTATGCTTTTAATAGGTAATGTCTGTTAATCCAAGACTATTTTCTTACTATTAGATTTTGATTATGTTTGTATTGCATGTTTTATCATAAAAGATAGAAACTCTTTTTATCTTCTCCTAATTAACTTAAAGAGAGCAGACATGGATACTTCTAGTAATCTATCAGTCATTCAGGAAATACACATTACCTAAGAGAAATTCAGTACAACATGCAACATATGGAGTCTCAAGGAGAGTATCAGTCTCCCAGAGACTGAGGTCTCATTTGAGGTCTCTGAATATGGCTGAACCTCATCCTGGATCTCTGATTGTCTCTGCATGAATCACATCACTTCTCATTACCAGAAATTTTCTGATAGCCACAATTCTCATAGTCTTGACAGCTGTCCACAGAAACCAGTAATGGTCTTATCCTATCTCTGCAAGTAACATTTTCTGTCACATGATTAATTTATTCCCATAGTGATTAATATTGGAAAGTTTACTCTTTTTATGAAGAAACCCCAAACCATAGACATACGTTCTACCTACAGAGATATGGTCTGCCGTTAGGCCTTATGATCTCAGGGTTTCAGTAAAGGAACATAATTATCAAACATGGATCTCTTCTCACAATAGTGCTTTTAAATGAGCAAAATAAAATACAGAAAATTAGAAGGAAAACCGATTATACTGAAATGAGTGGACTTATTGACTTATATTTTAAATAAACAGAGATAGTGGTGGGTCTTATTATAACCACAAACAAATGACTAAGTAAACAACATTTCAAGTTTTCTACAATATTTAATGTGATGCGAAAGGGTCAAATAAATTTCTATTGGAGACGAAGTGATTGGTACTTCTAACAGTTTTGAGATTAGTGAATATAAAGATAAAATTATTTTTCCCATAGTTCAACACAGGCCCCTAGAATTTCATCTTCTAATCCTGTGAGCATGTTTAAAATCCAGGTTAGGAGCACACGTGTCAGAAAGGGGCTTGAAATGCATTGATGATAGTGAAGGGCAAAATGTTTTTTAAAAAAGAAAGTCTATTTCAGGTGGCACCTGTGGCTCAGTGAGTAGGGCACCGGCCCCATATACCCAGGGTGGCAGATTTGAACCCAGCCCCAGCCAAACTGCAAAAAAAAAAAAAAAATGGCCAGGTGTTGTGGCGGGTGCCTGTGGTCCCAGCTACTCAGGAGGCTGAAGCAGGAGAATCGCCTAAGCCCGAGAACTGGAGGTGACTGTCAGCTGTGACGCCACGGCACTCTACTGAGGGCAACAGAGTGAGACTCTGTCTCAAAAAAAAAAAAGAAAGAAAGAAAGTCTATTTCAATTAATTTTAACAAAGTAAATGAACTTAACTCATCAAAACCACAAGGAGGACTACTATTCAGACATAAATGCACTTTAGAAAATATAAAAATCAAAGAAAATGGATCTGGTTTATAATGGAATAGAGAGAAGATAGGAGACTTGGGACATTATATGTACATGAAATTGAAATTTCACTGGAGAAAGAAATGCAGATCCAAAAGAGAATTTAGTTGAAAATTTTTGAGAAAAAAAAAAGATGATCAAGGCAAAACAATTATATTTAAATATATGTGCCCCCCCAAAAGAGGGAGATTGAGTGAATCATTTTGGAACTTCAAAATACATCACTAACATAAATGACACCTGAGTAACATAAACAATGTGGTGATAAACATCTTTGTATAAAACCTGTGTACATCTGTGTATGATTTCATGAGATAGACTTGTAGAAACAGAATTTCTTGTTCAAAGAACAGAGCATACAGAGGGGTGAATAGTGTCCTGATTATATGTCTTTCTATTGTAAAATAAAGACACCTGTCAAACATCTGCCTGCAAGTACCCCTTGCCACTGTACCTTCCATTGTTTGCCACCGGGACAGTTTTACTTGGTTCATTCCTAAGGCAGCCGTGTCTACTAGCATGGCTACTTCCCCTCCTTATAAAAAAGTTGAAACATAAAGGACTGAAAATCTGAAAATCAGTCCACATGAAAAAGTAACCTCACAGTTGACTGGCTGGAAAAACAGATGCATATAAAGTCAAGCTTCCAAGTTAATAGGAGACATGTTTCTCACAAGGTCACATAGCAACTATAAAATAATGTAACTACCTTTTTAAATATTGTTCCTTAACAATGATTCTCCTGGAACCACTTTGTCACTGGTCTCTATTACTAGGGATATCCAATGGCTAAATTACCCTCACCTCATGGCAATAGCCAAAGCTTATTTAATCCCCATCTCCTAATCCCACCATAGTAACAACAGCTGATCACTGCTCCCCTTAATTTCTTCCTCAAAATACCCCAGTGGGGAACTCAGACGTTACTCTGCTCTTCTGGGCTTAGTCTTGTAGAGTGGTATTCCATGCTTCTCCTGGAGTGGCCTCCTTCATTGCATAAAGTCAGTAAACATGATTTTGTTCAGACTACATGTTTCTGTCTGGTGGTTTTACCAAAAGAACCTTCATTCTTCCCACTGACTCTGACTGCTATTAATATTAAGTAGTACTAAACCATGGAGCTCCTTCTACATAAGCTTCCCTCTCCATCCTATCACTGCCTCACTCACTTCTCACTCTTCAGCACTGACCACTTGCTTCTGTTTATTTCTGGCTCCCAAGACTACTCTGGACTATTGAAGGGCTTTGTGGAAAAGGCCATTGCTTCTATTCTCGGATATCCTGAAGCTCTTTGGTCTTTCTGATGTCAACTCTTTGCATTACCTATTCACATCTGATCTTGAATATGTCTCAAGCACATACAACTTATTATTTCAAAGGGTACGATTTCAATTTCTACTCAGAATGTGAGATGTGCTCAGTCTTTCCCATTTTGATTCCACTCTATACAGTCGGTGAAATTAACCACCTAAAATCACAAGCCAAACACCCAGAGCTTCCCTATCCCTCACCCTCCCTTCATTGCTCCCAGTCACTCAACCACGTCTGCGGACTCTACTCCTAAAACACACATCTTGAAGCATACTCTGCTCCTATCTTCACTGCCAGCAGCCTTGTCCAAAACACCGTCATATCTCACCTGATCTTCCACAATACGTTCCCACTGAACTTCCAATTTGTGTTTTCTTTTATAGTTTTATTTTATGCTCTTATAGCTTATAATTATTTTTATAACTACCAAAAATATAAGCCTTTTTTTCTTTATGTTCCAATGACTGATAGGAAAATGTTGCTCCCCTTCCTAGTACCAACTCACCCGTCTTGACATAAAAGACATGACAGAGGTTGTGGCCCCTGTGTCCTAAAATCTAGCTATTAAAACTCAAACTCAAAAGGAGCTTAATGAAAGCTTTTCCAAATTTGATATGGATAATTGAAATTTACCTGACATTACCAATATCAAATTTTGAAGTATGAAACTTTTCAAACTTGTAAAGGGAATAAAAGATTCAATGTTCAAAATCAAATTTAGGTGGCTTGTCAAAGATCAAAAAACGGTAAGTAGCTGGATACATCTCTTGGTTCTCTATTCTGTTCCAGAAAAGAATTTGGGGACACTACACATCCCCCATATATACAGCTACCTGAGCTGCAGGAGGGTCTTTGTACGATATGTAGAAGGCACGTGGATGACAGTAGCATTCCTCTGGAAAGAAGGCAGAGCAAGAACTCACTGGTTTGCAAACCCTGGGCTCTGTGACTGGGTCCATTTTGAGATCCCAGAACTAGAGTACTGCATTTACCCCACCCATGTTGCCCCGCCAAGCGAGGGAGGGACTATCGTATGAGACTATGAGACTATCGTATGTCTCATGAGAAGGAGTCCTGTTCTGCCACTGCCACCTGAAGACCTGGATGGAGTAACACTTAATCTGTTATGGACTGACAAATGTCACCACTAGTGAATGTGGGCAAGACAGCCCTTAAGATGCTGTGGGGGACAATCACCACTACTGATCGAGCTGGTTTCAAATTAGTATTGTGTACATGGAATGCTTCTTTTCCATTCTTGAGACACTTTACTAAGGAGAATGTCCTTTAACTTCATCTAGGTACAGACAAAAGATGTAAACTCTCCATCTTTTTTGGCTGAATAGTATTCCAGGGTATATATATACCATGGTTTATTAATCCATTCATGGGTCAATGGGCTCTTGGGTTGTCTCCAATTCTTTGTAATTGAGAACTGATGTGCTGTAAACCTTCTAGTGCAATGTCTTTATGGAAAAATGATTTTTAGTTTTTTTTCTGGGTAGAAACTTAGCAAGGGGATTGAAGGAAGGTATACTTTTGGCCCTTTCAGTATTCTGCATACTTCTTTCCCAAAAGGCTGTGTTAGTTTTCCATCTCACCCAAAAGATAAAAGTGTTCTCTTCTCTTTGCACCGTCATCAACATCTGCAGCTTAGGGACTTTGCAATGTGGCATATTCTCACTGTTGTTAGGTGGTTTAGATTTGGATTTCTCTCATGCTTAAGGATGATGAACATTTTTCACCAAAATATTATGTTGTAAATCAAATTGAAGTTTCAAATGTTTCTAATAAAATGTCTTAAATGCACATCTTCCCTAGAAGTAAAATAGTAATTTTCATATTAATCAAACATTGATTGCACAAAGATACCAAAATTATTTGCTATATTTTGAAGAACTGCAAGCTTTTGTTTAATCTGAGACTGATACTTATATATTTGAACATATTTTAAGGAAGTCATAAATTTATATGCATATGTATTCATGTGCATAAGGTTTATCAAGTACTTATCATGTACACATATGGTGCTAAGATTTTACAAAAGTATCATATCTATTCTCATTCTTTCAACTTTCATAACTTGTTAGGATAGAGATATAAGAAAAATTATTTTGTTTTTGTATTCATTTTGTGAGATAGGCTAATATTACCTGGGAAAAAGTCCAGGTCCCCTACAAAATTGATAAACTTCCAATTTTTAAAAAAGAAGGAATATAGAGATTTTCAATATCTAGTCTAGTCTCTCATACTTTTGATAAACAAATTAAAGTCTAGAGAGTTTAATTTGCTTGTCCATTAATAACTTAAGTATTTATCTTACAACTGATGGTCATAAATGACTTCAGTACAACCACGAAGTAACGAATAGTGGAAATGGGACTCAAAGCATTGTGTCTGAATCCCCAGGCTGAACGTCTGTCCACTGCTTATGTGGTATTTTGTTTGATTCTTTTTTAAACTTCAATTTGACATGATTTATGACTTACAGGAGCTTCAAACATAATACTGATTTCCCAGATACCTTTTTTCTCATTTTTCCAGTAAGCTGCACATAACCATAGTAAATAAAATATGAAATTACATTAACATAATATTTTTACTGAACTGCAGAGTTAAAAAGTATCCAGAATATGAAGGAAAACAAAAAAGCCTGGATAAATAAGGTAGGTTTGTTGCCAGAGGCTGAGTGGAGTGGAGAATGGTAAGGGACTATTATTAGGGATCCTTTTGAAATGATAAAAATTCTTTCGAACTGGAGATGAGTTACATTGTGATTTCATCCGATTCTACTGACTTATATGCTTTAAGATAATTTCTTTGACCCACACTTTCTTCTAGGATTTTTATCACTTCATGTCTTAAATTTAAATCTTTTATTTATTGTCATGACCCCTAAGGCCTTGGTCTCAGTCATGGCAGGAAGGAACCAGGCATGACAGGGATTAGAAGTACAAGCTTGAAGGAGGCAGGCTAACCTTAATTGCAGGGTAGCCCTGAGCCTCCTCCGCAATGGCTATTTATTAAGGTTGTACACAGCTGTGTGAAGAGTTAAGGCAATTGACACACACAACAGGTGTGGAGAGTAAAGGTAATTACATACAAGGGCTGCATGCATGAGGATTGCCAGTGGCCTCCTCACGTGTTCTTTCCCAACGTGTTCTTTCCCCATGTGTTCTTTCCCCACAACCCCAATGAAGAACTACTAAGCATCAATGTTTAATACATGATTACTAGTGAGTGACCGATCTTATCTCATTCTGGAACACTGAGTTACTTGGGGGATTGCCCCCAAGTCACAAAACGTCTCTAGGCTTGCCAGGAGACTGTCCTGTTCTCAGCGTTTCCTTTTAATGTGATAAGAATTGGTAACTGTTCTTTGAAAGCATGGTGTCCATTCCTCTACAATCCATCTTGAGTCAATTTTTGTTTAGTGGTGAAAGGTGTAAATGTCCAGTTTTAGTCTTTTACAAATGGTTTTCCAGTTCCCCCAGTACCATTTATTGAGTAGGAAATCTTTTCCCCAGTGTATGTTTTTATCAAAGATCACATGACTATAAGAGATTATTTTCATCTCTTGGTTTTCTATTTAGTTCCATATGTCTAGATCTCTATTTTTGTGAAGCACATTGTTCTTAGTAAAGTATCACAAGAATGTGTATTAATATCTGTGACTTAAGTTTCATATACAATTTCTAATACATACCACAAAATGATAGGTATATTTTTTAATGAAATCTTCATTTTGTCCACAAAGGTGATGCACATCTCAGGTACCAGTACTAAATTAAGATTATTGTCAGCTATGGATTTTTCTGAACATTTCTGTATCTCATTTATAATTAGTCCTTCCTTATTTTGGCATAGTTCTCTACACAGAGAAGAAAATAACATAAAAATGAAAGAACATTTTGGAAAGATAAGCATTAAAAGTGATGCAAATTAAAAAGATAAGACAATATGCAAGTCAGCACATACTTATAATGCACCAAACCAGATCAAGCGAACCCATCAGATTTCAGCACTATGTCATGGACAGTTCCAGGCACTTGCCAGCATTAACCACAAGTAGGTATGCCACGCCCCTGTCTCCTTTGTCTGTGTTGTCCAACACCACAAAAAACTTTTCAGTCATGAGCAGTACAACACAAAATTGTGGGGTAGCTAATGCCCAGAGGGGCAAATCTCAAAAGGAAATTTACCCTCCAACAGCCTTTTTGGTCTATGATCAGTATGCCAGGCTCCCAGACCTCAGTGGAACAATTTTAAGGCAGAACCCAAATTAAGAAGCAAAGCAACTGCTGGGTATTATCTACGTCAGTTGATGCTCAAGGAACAATTTTTTATTTTTATTTTTTGCAGTTTTTGGTCGGGGCTGGGTTTGAACCCACCACCTCTGACACTTGGGGCCGGCATGCTACACGGTTGAGCCACAGGCACTCCCCTCAAGGAACAATTTTTAAAGATATTTATAACCTCTACTGAGAGGTTTCTTTCTTTACTTAAAGAGAGAAGTTTTATTAAGTGTTTTTATTATTTAAAAAAAGGGTTTCATGTTTGGGGTTGAAATGTTATGCATTATAATTTTCCCATTTATAATGAGAAGAAATAATATCCCAGAAAATGCTATTATGAACAAAAAACCTGATTTTTGGAAAATGGTTGTTGGTGGTAAGTACAAGTTATGTATACGAAGAGAATTAAGCAAACTATAAAATGTGTGATGTAATGGCTATGAAGTATTTATGGCAGAAATGCAAGAATTTTGTTCTATCATTAAAAAACGTATTAATGTAACTCACACATTAACATAGATGCCAAAAAGGTATTTAATAAAATTCAATAGACATTATTTTAATAAAATAAAGAATGATTAGAAGACCACAGGTTTATCTGACATAAGAAAAAAAGCATATCTAAAATGTTCTAGGGATGAATTATGAGTAGCAGAGTTTAGCAAGCTTGCTCAACACAGGTTCATTAACAAATATTGGCTGCAAATCTATATACTTCAACTGAAAACAAGAACATGAAATATATTTAAGAGTGACAAAAACATAAGGTATCTAATATTACATTGAAGAGATCACATATAGTTTATTTAAGAATTTAGTCTAAAATCTCCCATGCTTTCGAACAGGTCTTCTTAGTATTATAATGGTGTCTATTATCCCCAAATTAATTTATATAGTCAATGCAGTGCTAAAAGAATCACAAATTTATAAAAAATTAAATATTGTAAGGATACTGAAAATGAGAGAAATGACATGCTTCTGGGAAGAAGCCTCAATATCTAACTATCCTACTATCTCTATGCATATCTATATACAATGTTTGCTATAAACTTGTCAAAATACCAACAAATAAAGCTAAGTAAATTAATCCTGAATCCAAAAGACTGAGTAAATATCCACAAAGTTACTTTTGGATGAGAACTAGGAGAGGCTCTCTGCTCCAGATATCTGTCCTTTACCTGTCCTGTTCAGTTTTTTTTTTTTTTTTTTTTTTTTTCTTTCTTCACGAATAGCTTGGTAAAAGATATTACACAGTGCCATACTGTTAAATTCACCTCTGGTGTGTAGTTATGATTGTTAGGTCATGTCCCACACCACAGAGCCCAGATTCAAAATGTTTTTTGACAGGTTTGAACGAAAGGTCACGTTTCTGGAAATGTAACATGGAAAACAAAAAATTACACATCTGAGTCTAATGCTCCTATGCTAAATGGTATAATAGGGCAATTTGATGGATTTTCCAGTGTCTCTAACTTTACAGGTTGCAAGTAGAGGTAAAGGTCATTTGAGACCATCTTTCATCATTTTGCATGATTCCCCATACTGAATTCCCCAGGAGACAAGACACAACAAAATTTCTCGTTAGTTAGATTGATCTTATTCATTATTTCTTACTATACGTATATAGTAAAATATATGTTTATATACATACATAAAAATTTATAATTTTATATTTATGTTTAAAAATGTATGAAATATATATTAAAATTCTGTTTCATATTACTCTCCTTCAAATATTAAATAAGAGCTCAGAGTCATCCCAAGATCCTGCTTTCTGTAAAAAACAGAGGCTGTATTATACTCAGCTTCCTTTTCAAGAGTTAGTGCGGCTCAAGTTCAACAGAGAAAGAGGAAGAGTGATACAATAATGAGTTTAAAGATGGAAAAACAAAACCCAGATAGACTCAAAGTTCTGTTGCACTGAATCTAATAAGCCTCCAGCTCAGTGCCCCTGCAGATCACTAAGCTTACCATACCTTCAGCTCTTTTGCTTTTAAACTGTGATGCAGCATTTTTACTTGTTCATTATGAAAAGAAGATAAAAAGGTGGCCTGCACAGTGCCCCAGGTCAACAGCGAGGTCTGATCTTAGAACGTCCCTAGACAGCAAATCATTAGTCAGCATCCAGGAGCTAGTGAAACAGTCATCTCTATTTCCCACAGGAAAGTTATAGGCAGGAGGCTTTTAACCAGATCAGATTACTAATCATGTTATTTTTTAGAACAGTACTTAGTAGGCATTCACATCTAACCATTTATAATGGTTTCTCAGCTATCCAAAAAAATCGTGAGGTTCAACTCAAAATGTGTCCTTGAAAAAAAAATTTTGGCTTGTAACAGCAGAAAATATTCCTATGCTTTTAATTTTAGCAATTGCTAAGAATGTCTGTTGCTTCAAACAGAAGATTCTGTTATCTTCCCCACAATGCAAGCACTACACTTCTGGCTTGGTGATGCTCCGTGTGGTTTATTAAACACTGCTTTAGAAATGCAGATAAACACAAGGGGGATATATTAAACAAAGTATAATTCACTCCCACCTCAGTATAATTTCATTCAACTAAATTGCTTTAGATTTAGAGGAGACCATTTAAAATTTCATTAAGTAACTTGCTCAAGCATTGGAAAGAATTTAGACATTTTCAATGAAATCTTTGCCTTCCTTTCTAAACTTCCACACAAAACTCACCAAAAAAAGCAGGCGGGCCCTTGGCATGTCTCTGACATAGTTGATTCTATTTATATATGTTTTGATAACAAACTGGTTATAAAAGCTCTTGGATCTAACTTTAACAATGTCAATTTTGTGTGTGTGTTGCATACACTGGTATATGTATATACCTCAATTTCTCCTGTAAGAAGGTGGCTGTAAGTTGGTTGATATTTTAAACTCACTCAATGTTTCCTTAGGGTTCCCTGTGTATGAAATAGCAATAGTATTTAACAACACATTTATGTGCATTTTAATATCTAATTATAAATTCCTAGAGACTAAATATTTTGAGAGTGGCATAGAAGCCATTACCTATATTTTGAATAGAAGTAACTTCATTATGATTTAATGTTTAACCTTATGCTTTTAGGAGCTAACTAGCCCTAGATTTGAATCTAACATCAACCTGTCAAGTTTCTGATCTTGGAAATTTAATAACTCAGCTATGAAACTCCAAAAGTAATATACAGTTCATCAACAGTGAGGTGAGGTTTAAATAAAATTATACACCCAGAATTTGAAACACAGTGTCTGGTACATAATATATTCTTGATAAATATTAATTTCATTCTAGAAAGTGTTGCTATAGGGAAAAGGTCATTTGAAAAAAAATTTTCTCTAAAACAAGGTAAACCTTTAGTAGCAGAGAGTGTTTTATATTGTATAACATCTCTTATCAATTAATTCTGACATGAAACGTGAAGTAATCTTACCATTCTGCAGATAATGAAAGCTTGCAAGTCAATTTGTTTTTGTTCTAGTTGTTGTTATGTTTTTTTTTTTTTTATTTTATTAATTTTCTAGACAGCAAGCAATTTTGGAACCAAAAATTGTGCTAAATTGTATCAAATGCCTCACCCCACATTCTTTGCACCCTGGTATTCTTCTCCTTATCAAAAATCTTGTTTCATCCTTTTTCTTGTGTTTCTGTATTTGTTTTTATAAGTTACCTCAAATCCTTTATGACATCAACTGTAACATTAGAAGTGGTATGATTTATAACTGTCAAGGTAAATTCGCTTACGCACAGGTGATGGAAGTCCCAGCGGGCAGGGGAGGGAAGAAAAACTATGTGATATCTGTGGCTGATGAGATTAGTGGCCGCGGCTCGGTAATGTTGAATAGACACGAATCTTTGTACAGTAGGCCCTCCCTTCTCTGCGTGTTCTGTATTAGCAGGTTCAACCAAGTGTGGACTCAAAAATAGTCAAAGAAAAACAATAAGAAATAAAAATACAACAATGAAATAATAGAAATTTTTAAAATGTAGTACAATTATTTATATAACATTTATATTTGATTAGATATTATAAGTAATTTAGAGATGACTAAAAGTATAAAAGTTGATGAATGTAGGTTACATGCAAACACGATGATATTTTATGTATGGGATTTGAGCATCCTCGGAGTTTGGTATTCAAAGGGAAAGGGATGTTGTCTGGAAACAACCCACCGTGGATATGGAGAGATGAGAGCATGAGAGGAAACCAGCAGGTCCTGCTCCAGAAGGAGTCTCAAGACCCAATCCAAGGTCTCTGACACAACAGAACAAAGATGGCTGCAAAAAACAAGCTCAGGTTCCTCTCACTGTCCATTTTTCCCTGTAAACTGTGTTACAAATGCCCTGGCAACTCCAGGAAGTTACCCTGCATGGTCAGAAAGTGGAAGGAACCCCAGGTCTGGAAACTTCCCACCATTTTCCCAGGAATCTTACGAATAATCCTTCCTATACATAACAAAAATTAAATAGAAGGTATAAAATAAGACCCTAAAGACTCACAAAGTCCTCTCTCTCAGAGATAACTGCTGACCCGTCTATGGGCAAACCATCCCTTTTTATCTTTTCTTCAACACACTTGCTTTTGCCTTATTGTGTTAGCTTGCTCTTGAATTCTTTCTTGCACGAAGCCAAGAGCCCACTTGGCCTTTAGGCCAGACCGCAGTTTGGGAGTCTACTTTCCTATATCAAATCACACTATAACCAGATCCTTTATCAGCTTGACAAGCTGTACCCAACTGACCTCAACCTAAAGGGTTGCATCTTTCTGACAGTCTGAGAAATTATTCAAACAAACCAATCACACACCCCTGTTGGAGCCAAGGTCACCTCATTCTCTTGTCACTACACTCCCTGCCTCCACAGACCCTGCTGGTTCCCTCCACTCCTGATGCCGCTCCACATGGCCCTGCACAATGCGCCATGTCCTCTTCCCCCAGGCTGTGCATATATGTGACCAATGAGCTGCTGTCAATCTCATCTGTCCTGTGTCAGCTGCCATGTGTTGAAGTGTCATTTACAAATTAAGGCAGGGGTCCCTTGTTCACAAACAGGGCTAGAGAAGGCTGTCAAAACAGTCATCGTGACTGCTGCCAGGTGGAATTACAGGCAGAGAAGAAAGAAAGGAAAGGGTGAAATCTGCTAGTAGCCCTGATGTTGCATTTTAGATTCTCTCTCAAACAAATATTGTTAGCTTTAGCATTCCAGGCTGCCTTAGTATTTCCTCTCCTGAATTGGAAGTTAAGGTTTGCATTTTTTTTTTTTTTTTTTTTTTTAAACAGAGTCTCACTATGTCACCCTCAGTAGAGGGCTGTGGTGTCACAGCTCACAGCCACCTCAAATTCTTGGACGTAAGTGATTCTCTTGCCTCAGCCTCCCAAGTAGCTGGGACTACAGATGCCCACCACAACGCCTGGCTATTTTTTGTTGCAATTGTCATTGTTACCTTGCCGAGGCCAGGTTCAAACCCACCAGCCTCGGTGTATGTGTCTGGCGCCGTAACCACTGTACTATGGCACTGAACCATGGTTTGCATTTTTACTGCTTTAATGACTGCTCTTAAGTTTTAACACACATAAGGGCATCTCATTACCTAGATTTTATTCCCATGTTCTGGAGAAAATTAAAAGATTTTATTTCCATTTTTTAGAGTTTATGTAAAAATGTGTGATGGCTGTATTATTCATATATTGTATTACATACACCATATAGGTTGTGAATAATATTTTATATACAACTAACATGTAATGACGTCATTATAAGTGACTGTCATTTAATAAATATATTAGGACTTCCTCTGTTTTTCCATCCCCATCCTACTTCAAGGGGTTGTTCAGTTGTCCAGCCCTGCAGAACCACTGAACTCTGGGTTACTTCTCCCTTTTTCTAATTCTGAGGCTGAGCTATCTGATGATCAGCATTCACTTTACCAAGCAGTGTCCCTATCATGTTTCTTGACTGGTGAGATATTTTGTCTTATCGTTGCATCTTTATTATAGCTTTATCTTTATCACACTTTTGTTGCTTTATCCCAATTTACTAATGTATTTTATTTAGATGTATTTAGTGTTTGTTAGTTTCTGAAACTAGAAAACTATGCAGAAATTTAAAATGCCATCTTAAGCATAAATCAACGCGAGATTTAGGAAATTTTGTGATAACTTTGATTGAAATACTTTGTGTTACTCCTAGATAAAGATCAAATCATTTATTCCACAAATACCTGTTTATCACCTGTTATGTGCCAAGGTCTTTAAGTGCTAGAGAGAATAAGGGTGAGTACAGAGAAGCTACAGAGTATGATTAATACTTAGTCCCATGCTCCAGCTCTCCCATAATCTGCCCTAGGAATAGATACATTGGCAAGTTATTCTATTACATCAAAATAGGTATGATCATGGCGTCACATGCCCAACATTATTTGTGTACTTTGAGAAAGTAATACGCGATTATCTCTACCTGGATAGTAGAAGGTTGAAAAGCTTCCTAGGGAAGTTAACACTTAAATTGAGCCTTGAGTTGTTTACTGTTTATAAGGTTTAATCAGGTGGAGGATAAGAATAAAGTAAGAAAGGAGAAGGAAAGACTGACAAGGGCCACAACTGTTGACGGCCTTCACTTATTCATCGAATGATGATTGTTTGATTGAGTCAATAAGCACTATTCCAAAACTTACTTTGAGGTGAACATTGTGCCAGGTAGCTATGAAATAGATCACCTCTCTGGCCAGAAATGCCTCATTTCTTGGGGAAGGGGCGATAAGTGAAACAGTCAAGGTGTGGCGAGTTCCTGGTAGTGATATAGACGAGCATGGAATGATTAGTGTGTGTGTGATGGCAAGCCCTCTCTCTCCAGACGTCACCCATTTAAACAATTGCTTTCTCCAATCCCAAAAGCAAAACAGCTAGCAAGACTCAAACTAAACCATTCTTTCCAAATACTTCCCAAGGCCTCTCTATTTTACCTCCTGCCTCTTACTCCTATTAAAAGTGCATTTCATTTGTCCTAAATTCATCTCATTCGCCCTATTTCTCTGAAGTACTCTCTGTCATTCATTTCACAGCCCTCTGTGCACTCATTTGCTGCTGGCGGCAGGTTCATTTTCAATCCTGAGTGACGGATTTGTGAAATAACCCAATTAGAACCCAGCTAATGAGCCCTCCACGGGCTCCCCTAATAGCCCAATGACTGTTTATTTTCATCTTTTGAGTTAAGAAAGAGACTGCAAGTCAAGGAAGAGTTTAGAATAAAGAAGCACTAATTGAATCAGAAAAACACCTGTGCTCCTCATCCTGTATTTATTTATGTACTTTAATCCAATGTCGCCTGCAAGATGCAAAGTGTTTTAAACATGCTAATTATGTGCATTAGGAAAACAGACTCTCAATAAAAACTAAGGATTAACAGTAGTGAGGAAAAAATAAAAACATCAAGGGACAAAATGTTATTGCCTTTTACCCTGGAGTACTTCTCCTGTGAACATACCATATGAAATATTCTTTTTAAAATTGCATTTAGTATGATGTAAAGAGAGATATATTCATGGGGTGTTATCTGCAAAAATTTACATATTTCAATGAAGAAATATTACCCACTGAGAAACTTTGTATTGTCACTGAAAAATCATGAAGAGTATCTAGGGTGTGCTTTTTTTCTTTTACAGATCCTGAGAAGCGGCTCTTCAAGGTACATTTGATGCAAGCGCAGCTGCAGTGACAGGCCTCTGGGACTCCAAGGTGACAATCGCTTTATTTTCATTGTTTCTAAACGTGCAATGACTGCAGGAATCTCTAACAACCCATGATTACTGTCTACCCCTCTGCCTTTTATCTTCATCAAAAACATAGACACCAGCTGTCTCTTTTTCATAAGAAACCTCCCATTATTGTGAATGAATGATTTGTTATTACTAACATGAAGATCCAGTAACAGTCTCTTCCCATATATAAGACCACAAGCCTTTTTTATTTGATCTGGGTGAAAAGGGACGCCAAGAACCCCTGACATTTGACACTGAAGTACACGTTTTGCAGACTCCTTCTTGATTTTTGCTGCAATATGACCCACCACTGTTGGTTGGTGCTCTGATTAAAACTATGGCGAATGGTCAGCACACAGCTGCTTTCTTATTAGTCCAACAGAATCTCTCACTGCGAGCTAATTTCTAACCACACAGAGTTCATAAAGGTTTATAGCACTGATATCAATGCTTGTTCTTCCAAATGCCTTCTTTATAACTCTTCTTCCCCAAAGTGCCTTTTTTATGCATTGTTGGTGCCATTTTTCAATTCCACCACAGGATTGCCTGATACGACACGTGGATATGCTTTTGTAACTGCTCTTCTATGGATTCCAGTCATGTCATAATCAGTATTGTCATCTGTGTGCAGGATTAATCCTGACCATGCAGGATTATTGTTGTAGGAACAGACAGTGACGATGAGGTCAGTGTAGATAGCAGTTTTTCACAGTAGAAAGAAGATGCCATTTAAAGACAGTTTGGGTAGGCAATGTCCAAGGCATAGAAAAATGTATATTTTAAGAAAAATAATTAAAGTATAGGTCCAAATTAAACATAGATTTCTCCCACTCTTGACCATGTCATTCTTCAATGGAGTTGACCCAAATGTAAACAACTCTGTACTAAACAATAGCTTAATAAGTTACACCATAAAATGTTTGCATGTGAACAATGGAGAAAAAAAGAGTAAAGAAAATGAATGAAGGTACCCATACCAGTGGTATAAACCTTTTCCCACCATGTATCAGAATGGAATTAAACAAGGAGCATGGGAATATTTTCTATGGCATCAAAGATACAAAGATTTACCTGAGGGGGGGAAAAATCAAAGAATAAATAAAGTAAAAAAAAAAAAAAAAGAAGAGAAAAAAAGGTAATTTTGGATGGCAGAATTCAGGAAACTGAAGAAAAAAATATGGTAGTCCCTTGGTCTCCTTGGGGTTGGACTGCCCACAGATACTGACGTCCACATATGTTTAAGTCCCAATGACAGCCATTTGTAACCCATGGATATGAAAAGAAGATTCTCCCTACCTAGGGATTTCACATCCCAGTAACAGTGAATTTTTAATCTGCATTTGGTTCAGGATATTGAACCCACCAATAAGAAGGCTGACTCTATTTACTGAAAACATTCCTTGTGTAAGCTCAACCCATGTTGTTGAAGAGTTAATTGGAACAAACATACAGATACAAACCACATTAGAAGTAATAAATGTAAATAAGCCATATAAGAGATGATAGGGAGAGATAATACAGATTGAGATGATAGGGAGAGATAATACAGATTGAGAAAATAATTAGAGAAAAATGTAGTAGAGATAACAGAGGATAGAATGATTAGTATATAGCTGCTCCATGAATTTGAGTCAGACTGTCTGGCCCAAACCACATCTCAAGTACTCGTCAGCCAAGTCTCCTTGAACAAGTTACTTAACACTT
The DNA here is from genome assembly GCA_963574355.1 of Loris lydekkerianus. Taxonomy (NCBI): domain Eukaryota; kingdom Metazoa; phylum Chordata; class Mammalia; order Primates; family Lorisidae; genus Loris; species Loris lydekkerianus. The sequence goes on from CAUYPK010015278.1 coordinate 41,170, forward strand.
TTATGTCTAAAGATCTTCATCCAAGTAGGAATAATAATCTTCCTTCTCAGATTTGTTGCACTCACTAATCAGGATCCTCAGACATGGAACTTGGCATAGTGCCGCCATGTCCTGGATCTCACAAATGTTACTTATTGCGTAACAATGAGGGTGAGAGAAAAGACACTCACAATACAAATAATTGGCATTGCGAAGAAGACAAAATTGATTAAAAAAAAAATACAGCTGAAAAATATTTTTTTCAAATTAGGATTTTTGATTAAGGAATGGAAAAGGCACATCTATCCTTTTTTAATGCAAAGTTCTCAATACCATAGCTTATCCTAAGCAAGTTCTGAATTTTCAGAATAAAATATGAAATTTTCAAACATCAAGCAGAAAACATTGTGTAAGGTAAAAATAAATCAATAGGCTGACATTATTTTCTCCATGTTAAATTTCAATAGAAGCTTAATAAACTTTACTTACTTTAGTGATCCTGTGGAAAAAAGACAACAGGACCCCCAAAACATTATGACCAATAATGCTGTCATTCAATTATGGAGACAACCTGCAAAAAGAATTAATATGTTTGGGCTTGGTGCCTGTGGCTCAAGCAGCTAAGGCACCAGCCACATACACCTGAGCTGGCAGGTTCAAATCCAGCCCGGGTCCTCCAAACAACAATGACGGCTGCAACAAAAACATAGCTGGGCAAATTGTGGGGGGCGCCTGTAATCTCAGCACTTGAGAAAAGGAGGCAGGAGAATCGCTTGAGCCCAGGAGTTGGAGGTTACTGTAAGCTGTGATGCCACAGCACTCTACCCAGGGTGACAGCTTGAGGCTCTGTCTCAAAAAAAAAAAAAAAGAATAAATATGTTTGAAGATAATCTGTATCTGTGTCTCTTGCTTTGAACTTTTCCACTCCAATATAGTTTTTAATTATTGCATATTTTATTTAATCAATTTAAATATATTTCATAACAAAATCAGAGCATATTTCTATCTGGGGAAAAAACAATTTTGTTTGAAATTAGAGTACAATATTCAATTGCTTATCCCTTTGCATTTATTAATCATGTGATCACGGGTAAAACAAATACTCTTTCTAAACCTCAGTTCCTTATGTAAACGGCTTACTATGCAAGTGGTAAAGATCAGTCAGTGGAATTATTTCTGCTCAAATAGTGAGCAAGAAAGTGGAGGAAGACCAAGATCATGTCTGTCTACAAAGAAGTTCTATCAGGGTAAAATATCTGAGACAGGTCAATGGGCAATGTTATGCTCCACACAATCTGGTCAACTGTATTAAAAGCTTTGACCTCGCAGATAATATATCAGTATTCTCTCTGAAGGCGTTCCCTCCCAGGGAGTTGTTTGCTCTTCAAAATACAGTACCCCAAATTTCTCTTTTTATTTCACACTAAACATCAAGTACCTTCCAATCAGCTACCTCTCTGTGGCATAAAGAACATATCAAAGAAAAGATAAAACAGCAAAGCTAAGTTTGGGTTGTGCAGGTACGGTTGCCAAAGGAGCGGGACCCAAGTGAGAGGCCATATTTTTAGGGGCATCTTTGTAATACTAAAAGAATAAAATTAATTACTCACCAAAAAGGGGATTTCAGCTTTTGCTTATTCTTTCATTGCTGGCTTCTCAGTTTCCTGTAACTACCCATTAAATTTCCAACCCAAATTGCCTCTCCAATCCTAGACCTCAGACGAATTTCACTGTAACTTTCTGGAGCAGAAAATATTGAAAAAGAACTTCCCTTCCCTGCTGCAAGTGGATAGGCACAGAGAGAAACCTGAAACCTCCCATTTGCTGAATGACTACTGTGTAACGGGCACTTTACCTACCTTATCTCTGTCCTTGAAGGTAGGTTCAGTATCCATTTCTGTAACAATACAACTGAAAATCAGCGAGGTTAAGTAACTCACTAAGTAGCTGTTGCTGCAGTCAGCAGAGCAGGGTTCAAATGTTTATCCATTTGCTGTGAAGCCTGCATTCTTTCATCATGTTTTATTACCACTTTTATACAATGACTGTTCTCTTATGTACTGGCTAAGTGAACTTTAAAACAGCTCAGACTCTTTGAGTCCCATTTTCTTAACATGTATAGCAGATCCTTTAATGATACCTGCAGCACAAATGTATAATGTAATAAAGTTCATATAAATTTAAGCACAATATTAAGTGCCCAATAAATGTCTTCTTTTTAAAAATTATTACTATTGTTCTTTTTATAGGTATATGTGACAATAAAATGAGATGAGTGTGATGAGCCTGTCAGGAAAGGGAACTCAATAAACATGTAAAATAGAAGTTCCTTCTCCATGCTTACCTAGCTGCAAACATGCGCAGGCTTGGCACACATTCATGCAGTGAGGTTTGGCCACCAGCTTTTCCTCCAGAGCCAGTATTGTAATGGTGGCAGTTTGCACAGTGTCAGTTCAGCCCTAGGTAGAGGATCTGGTGCCAGGAATAGGTGCTTCTTCACAAAGGGTCTGCTGTAAATGGCAGAGCACTGTGACTCCTGTGCCAGCCCCCAGGTGTGTTGTAGGCCACAACAGGCCGGAGAGTTATCTGCCCTGAAAGACGAACACAGGAAAAAGAAATAAAGATATTCAATGTTCTCTGAAGTCGATGGCCACAGCAGAATGATATTTTCTATTTTGTTTCTCCAAAACACAATTTACACAGAAAACACATCCAGCCCTAGCTCTGTGAATAATCCCATATTAACTTCCTCTGATAATACCCACATCTGTTAGCTCGTTAGAGACAAAGTTGAATGCTACTTGGAATCAGTGTTGGGCAAATGTTTGGATGAGACATGCAATCCTCCTGGATTTGTTGCTAATTTATCTTTGCCAATCTTAACTAGTTTTAGTTCAGCAAACAAGGATACAGTATCCAAGCTGGCAGCCGGAAAATTCCCAGGAAAGCTCTAGCATCCCAGCTGCCCTTCTGAAGGTTTGTCAAGTTGGAGATGACTGGCAGTTAGCCTGACTAGCAGAGCCCAGCTGTGTGGAGCACACGATGAGAGACTCAGGCTGCAAGAGCTGAGTTCCAAGCTTCACTGCTGGAGGTCAGAAGGAAAAGGGACTAAGCCAGCTACTGTGTGGTGCAAGCAAGGACTTGGCTTAAGTTCCCTGTGCATGCAAAACACAAAAAAGGAAAGTTAGGGTTTGGTTTGTTTGTTTGTTTTTTAAAGTTCAAAATGCCTTTATTTCTATAGGGAAGGAAATAGAGAAGAAAAACAGCTGGCTGATGGCAAAACTGAGGAACTTACCTTTGTTTCTTCAACCGGTCTCTGAGAAGAAATGGTTTCATTGGGATTACGTCATCTAATTGGGGTAACTCAGCTTGATGATTCCATAGTCCACAAATTTAGGATTATAAAACAATCAGAGTAAACATTTTAAACAAGTATATCAACTTAAAACATAGTATACTGTATGATATGTATGTTTTATTTTTTCCTCTCCAGAAAGCATGCCATGTGCCTGAGCTACAGATGAGAGCAAGATATTTTTAGTATCTACTCTGTGTCATACTACTGCTGTCAATTGGCTATTTTACATGATGTAGGCCATTTAACTGTCACAACAACTCAGCAAGTTCAGGTTTATCATCCTAGTGGAGGCAAATCCAACCTGAAGCCCTGCTCCCTACACGTTATACATTACTACATATATATTTGTTTAGAAAATCATTCTAATTTTTATATATTTATCAGTGAAAAGAAATTGATTAGTATATCAGATATACTTATAAATTATGTCCTGTGTTCCTTTGCTACTGATAGTGAAGATATTTGAATCTCATGAAAATTTAAACTGTCCAGAATTCAAGCTCTCTCGTAAGTCTTCTAAACAGAAGTATAGAATTTAAATTGTTATAAGCTTGAAATCAAGAGATTCTTTTCCCCCCAGTTTAAACACTACCTCAGGGTGTGTCTAGATTCTTTTGGAACTAACTCTGTCATGACATCAGATAATGTTAGGTAACATAAAGCATGTAACAGAATGCCTTTGGTGGATCAAAGAGTTCAAGCTTGTTATTTATCGAAACAGATATGAGATTAATTATCAGGACCCAGGTGAGTGAAATAGATCCAATCTATTATTTATATATTAGTGGCAGAAAATGCACGAAAGATAATGCCAAGAATTAAATCCCATAACCAGTTAGCTTCACAGACAGAATAGACCCCAAATTATATTTCAACTATCAGAGAAAAGAATGTTGTACTGCATGTAAAGAAGGTAGGTTATTGCACCAGATTTGCCACTATTTTGCTGCATGACATTGGTCCAACTATCTTTCTTCTTTGAGTCTAAGATGTGAGTATGTGGCCGTGCAAAACAGAGACAGCTGCAAGGTGGGAACAAAAAAAGCAAGATTTCAAGATATATGGCTTCTTTGTACAATAATAATTCATAAGAGATGAGTGATCTCAGACAATGAAATCACTTTTCTCAACCTCACTTTTCTTACGTACACGATGAAGGTGAGGATAATGGGATTCTGGGTTATTTATAGAAATCAAATATTATATTTTAGCAAAAACACCTACAATGACACTGTTATGTCAGACGTTTAGTAAGTAATCATAAAACGTGAGGGTGAAGTTCGTATTTCAGAGAAAAAGGAAGGAAGAATGAAAAAATTGATGCTGTGTATTCATCATTAAGTCTTGTGGGGGAGTCTACTCTTGCCCTTAAAATAAAAAAATATATAAAGCAGAGATTAATTTTATATACTAACTCTCAGATCAGAATGAAAAATTATATAGAGAAGCTGAGTACAGATTGAACCCTCTAGAAACAATGTCTATAGAAAGAAGAAATACTTCCCGAAATATCATGCTCCATTAGAGAATAAGTAAAAGTTAAAGCTGTCTTCTTTTGTGTGTAATCACAGGTAAACTGAAATATCCTTCCTAATGTTTTAATATTTAAGTGATCTAAACTAATTACTTATTTTATAATTAGAAAGTTATAAAAATGCTAATGGATTTTATGCTTTAAAGTAGTAGAAAAGAGATTTTAATATTCTTACAACAATAAAGATACATTGGCAAGGTGATGGATATATTACTTAGCTTGCTTTCGTTTCTCTACAACATACACATAGATCTTAATCTCTCACATTTTACTTCATGAATATACATAATATGTCAATTTAAAATAAATAAATGTATGCATATTTTAAAATTTTAAAAAGAGACACTTTGTTAAATATCAGTTGATTGTAGGTCTATGACTTTATTTCTGGGTTATCTATTCTGACCCATTAATCTATGCACCCACTTTTATACCAGTACCATGCTGTTTTAGTTCCTATAGTTTTGTAGAATAACTTGAATTAAACTAATGAGATGCCTCCAGTTTTATTATTTTGCTTAGGATTGCTTTGGCTATTTGGGCTTTTATTTGGTTGAATGTGAATTTTAGCATTTTCTTCTAATTTTGTGGAAAATAATTTTCATCGTTTGATAAGTAGGGCATTGAATCTGCAGATGATTCTCAGCAGTATGGACATACTAACAATATTGATTCTTCTGATCTGTGGGTAGGACGTATTTATCCATTTGTTTGTGTCATCTATGATTTCTTTCATCTGTGTTTTGTAGTCCTTTTGTAGACAGGCATCTTCCACCTGCTTGGGTAAACATGTTCCTAGGGGTTTTTTTTTGTTGTTGTTCTTTCTTTGTTTTTGCATCTATTATAAATGGAATTGCACTCCTTATTTGGTTATCAGCTTCATTGTTACTGGTGTATAGAAATGCTACTGATTTGTGTGTGTTGATTTTGTATCTTGAAACTTTACTGAATTCATTTATTAAAGCTAGGAGTCTTTAGGAGGAGGCTGTGGGGGTTTTCTATATATAAAATCATATCATATCACAGAGATAATTTTATTTGCTCTTTTCTGATTTAGATGCCCTTTGTTTCTTGCTATTGCTTGATTGCTCTGTCAAGGACTTTCAGTGCTGTGTTGAATAGAAGTGAGGAAAGTGAGCATCCTTGTCTTGTTCTAGTTCTTTGGAGAATGCTTCCAGCCGTTCCCAGTCAGTATGACGCCAGCTGTGAATTTGTCACATGAGCTTTTATAATTTTGAGGTATGTTCCATCGATGCCTATTTTGTTTCAATCCAATGACTAGGAAAGCAGCTACCAAGTTCCTTTTCAAATAAATAATGTTCAGAGGAGAATAGTGTAAATTTTGATAGTAAATCTTAAAAACAAAATAGTCTGTGGGTTTAACTGAGTATTATCTGATCATATATTTCTCCAGGCATTAATCGGTAAATTGTACTGTAGAATATTCAAGATTCTCTTTCCATTTCTCTTCTATGAAAGACACTCCACATTGTTAGGAGGGATAGCACAGCTCTCAGGTGCAGGACAAAATTATAAGAGGGACTCTAACTAAAACATGCAAACATTGTAACCTAATTCTTTATACCCTCAAATTAACCTGAAACAATATAAAAAAGTAAAACATGACCACAAAAAAAAAAAGAAAAGGAAAGACATTACACATAAATAGAAATATTGATATGTGGGAGAAAGGAGCACAAGCCAATTTTTACACCTGGCTTAGCATCAGTTCCTTTATCCAGGTATTGTTATTCCTTTCTCGCCCGTTTCTAAGCCCAGATCACTGACTCCATATTTCTGAAATATTCTTTTAACCTCCTTCTTCCTCTTCCACCTAAAGGTAGGAGTTGAAATGCTAAAAGCAGATTTCTTGTAACCCAGATGCAGTTGAAACACATTCTTCTTAGTAAAGTATCTCAAGAAGGGAAAGCGAGTATTCAGTGTACTCAGTGCTAATATGAAGCCAGCAGATGATCTTTACACACCTACAGGAGAGAAAACTCAATGCAAGTTGGAGGTGGGGGGGAGGGAGATCAAAGGAGTGGAGGGGGGGAGTGCTCCCACCTGATGGGCACAACGTAAGGTGCCTCCTAGGTGCACAGCATACCCACAACATGGAGTTTACCTAACAAATATTATACAAACACCGGGACCTGATCATTTGTATCCTCATATTAAAATGAATATTTAAAAAGTAGATTCCTTGAATAAAGAAAGCTTATTACTTTAGATTCCCGTTAGTGTTATGGGGTGAGTAGTGTTGCTCCCAGATTTGTGTGTTGAAACTGTGAGCCCTAGTACCTCAGAAACTGTTTTCAGTGATAGGTTCTTTAAGGAGGTTGCTGAGTTAACCTGAGGCTGTTTGGGTGCTCTATAATTCAATCTGGTTGATATCCTTATGTAAGCAGACGTTAGGGCACATAAAGAGATAGCAGAGCTTCTTACACAGGGAAAGAGGACATGGGAGGAGAAGCGTCTGCAAACTGAGGAGGAAGGCCCAGAAGGAAGCAAACTCACAGCACCTGGGACTTCACTTGTGCAAGCTGCTCACTCTGCTGTTTTGTGACAGCAGCCACAGCAGGCCAACACAATCACTGCTATCTCCGTTCTTTGCCTGTGTACAGGTTGTACAGGTAGGGATGGGTGCTGGGTGCTGGGTGCTGGGAGGGAGAGTGTCACAGCAGAGGGAAGGGAGCAAAGGGCAGGAGCAGAGGGCATCAAAGCCAAGGCCGTTCTTCAACCATTCATGGAGCATAGACTCTGAGGTAGTTATGATTTACATTCTAGAGGAAGAATAAGTTCTAATTTAGATTCTTAATAAATAAGAAGCATCACATGGCAAAAGACAAATAAGTAATAAATTTACAAAAAAAAAAGTACATTAGTTAGTATAGCAAATGTGTAGAAAATTCTTAAGCAGAAGGAGATTAAAATTCCAAAACTTTTTCTCAATCTCAATACTCAACAGAAATGTGCCCCATTTCCTCAAGGCACTGCTGGGTTACTGGAGTCAAACAGTGCGGTTATTATGGACACAGTTGCCTTTTAGCAATGTGAGCAATGAATATGTAAGGTTCCAATCGGTAGCATCACTGGATGGACAGGAGTGGTTAACTCACAGTCCTCCTTGTACTAATCCAGCCACATAGCTCTATACCTTATTTAAATCTAAGGTTAACTCCGATGAAATCCTAGAAAGACTTGAGACGTATAAAAGCATAGTCCATTTTATTAAAAAGAAAGGGACCCTGGATAGAAAGCTATGTATTAAGCTTCACATAAAAGATATCAGAATATAAAGAAATACAATAAGAGAAAAAATGATAGAAGGAAGGAGGAAGAAAGGCAAGAGGGAAGGAAGAAAGGAGGGAAGAGAAGAAAAAAAGAACAAAAAGTAGAAAGTGGGTGAAAGGAGGATAAGGGAAAAGCAGGCTGGGGGAAGAAAAACCACAAGTGACTTATTTAGTCCTCAGCTCACTTGACAGTCAATCCTCCCTTACTGGATAACAAACCACCCCCAAATCCAGTGTCTTAAAATATCAAGACTTTTGTTGTTGCTATTCTTGGTTCTCTGAGTCAGTAAGGACAGCTGTGACACAGCCCGTAGTTCATCAAGGTTTGAGTCAGGGTGGGGTTCAAGGTTACTACCTACAGGCTTGGCTAAAGGGTCAACAGCTGCTTGACACATGTCCTTCTGTGATAAATCAGGAAAAAATAAAACCCAAGCCAAATAGTACAGTAACATTTAATGCGTCTGCTCACATCACCTCTGCTAAAATTTCAATGGTTAGAGCAATTCAGATGGTAAAGCCCAGTGTTACTGGGAATGCAAAGTTCTCTAGCCAGAAGTGAGAGGTGCTCTGAGGAAAAGGCTTTGCAATCGTCCAAACCACCACAGTGAGCACTGCTTCCATCTGATGCAACGATGGCATCCCTAACAAGTATTCTGAGCAGCAAGAAATTTCCAGGAAGTCTTTGTTACACCTTAGTCAAGGGTAGAGGTTTTAGTAATGAATGCAGAAACTAATTCCTCCCTCTGCACATTTCCTCAGGAGTTGATGTGCTGATCTAGAACAGTCTGCAGATTATAGGCAGGGCAGGAATTCACACGTCAGAATAGACACGCTCTAAGAAAATAAACTGGGAGCCACAGAAGTGACTCTGCTGCACTTCCTCACGCTCCTCAGCACATCTTGCCAACACAGATGCGTCTCGCCTCTTGCAGGTCATATTACCGTACTTTGCAGTTACTGCATTTTCCCGCAAAACAAGTTTGTGGAGACCCTGTGTGGAGCAAATCAGCCTGGCAGTGACATTTTCCCAACACCACATGCAGTCTCTGTCTCTGTGTCACGTTTCGGTAATTCTTACACTATACCAAACATTTTTATTATTATTATACCTGCTGTCTGTGGTCAGTTATTTTGATGCTACTGTTGTAATTGTTATGGAGTACCGTGAACCAGGTTTGTGTGTTCTGACTGCTACGCAGACTAGTCCTTCCTCACGTCGCCCTTTCCTTGGGCCTCCCTATTACCTGACACACAGAGACATTGAAATCTGGACAATTTATAACCCTACACTGCTTCAAGTGAAAGGAAGAGCAGCTCATCTCTCACTTTAAACCAAAAGCTGAACATGATCAGGTGTACCAAGGAAGTTTTGTTGGAAGCCGAGAGTCCAAAGCATAATTCTCTTGCACCATATAATTAGCTAAGTTGTGAATGCAAAGGAAAAGTTCTTGAAAGGAAATAAAAGTGGTAGTCCAGTGGATACATGAATGATAAGAGGAAAAACCAGCCCTGTGGCTGATAATGGAGCTGGCAGGTCAAACCAGCTGCACCATTTCCTTAAATCAAAGGTTAATCCAGATCAAGGCCTTCAGCATCGAGGCAAGACCCTTCACCAGCAAAAAAATTTACAACGTATCAATGGCTCAGATGATCGATAGCATTTTTGTGTTAACAGTAATGCATTTTTAAATTCTGTATGTACTTTTCTTAATATAATGCTATTATACTTAATAGACTACAGCATAGTATTTGCTTTTTGGGGTAGTCTGGAAGTACAGCTGCAATAGCTCTGAGGTATGGACTATACCTGAACTAAACTTGCTTTGTTTGACATGTTTTTCCCTTAGTCACCCTATAAGCTATTCCCTCAATATAATGTCTACCTAATGTCTTATCTGGTACAAAATTTAAACCCTACCGTATGCAATACCAGTTATGAGAAAGAAGAAAACTCCCACATAAATACAGCCTTCCCTGGATGCCTCAGCACCCTGCTACCCTCTCAGAGGACAACCTCATGTGCATCCTTAACTTTACATCCTCATAAATCTTACTTCTCTTCCTTTCCTCGCATTTATCTTTTAAAATGTTGTCTTTTGACTTGAAAAACAAAAATCCTTTGAAATGCACGTCACATCGCCTTCTTACTCTTTTTACTCCCTCTAGTTCCAAGTTTGCTGTTTAGGCCAGCTCCCTGCACTCACCGCGCAGTAAGACATGTGGGATATTTATTCCCTTTCCCTGCCATCCTTCATAACTGATTCACTGATAAAATCAGTTTAATTAATTTGTAAATACTGCAAGTATTTACAAATATTAAACATTTCAATTTTTCTGTGTTCCCACTGGAATGTTACATTTGTCCTGATTTTTCACTAAAACCTAGTCATTATTGTGCCCTTAGTAAGTGAAGGAGCTAAGGAGATTTCACACGAAGATATGATTCCTTGCTATAAGGAATATTTTCAGCGAAAAGGCCATTTGTGATCAGAAAGCACTGGCCTCTCCTCTATAAAACCTGAGCAACCTGATTTAGAATCAGAAAAGTGGCTGCTGGACTCTTTATCACGTAGACCTGGCTCTAAGGTCCTTTGAAGCACCAGACCCGCCTCTCAAGTTAATCTGCAACTCAGTCCATTTCCCTCCACCTACCCGTTCCCCTCTAGCAACCACTTGCTGCACATACACTTTTCAGTTACTGTCCCCCTCTCTTCTAAAAGGCATCTTTAAAAGCCACTGACTATCACTGAAACTTTGGGAAATTATTCTTGTGGTTCCCCTCATGCACGTGGTATTCAGAAATAAACCTTTCCCTTATTAATCTACTATAACTGTGAGTTGATCTTTTCAGTGAACCAACCTAGGGGAACAGGGCACGTTTCCCTGTGACTCCCCTTCATAAGCTTTTCACTTTTTCCTTTACTCTGTGGTTTGGTTCCATAATCTTTCATTTTAATCTCACCCCTTATTACCATTATCTCACTCTCTTTTCAACAAACTCACAGGCAAAAGTCCAAGTCTGGGCTAAGTGCAATCAAATAATTTCTTCGCACCAACACGTGGGTTATAAATGCTTCCAAACAATCAGAAAAATCTTTGAAATTAGTGCCATTACAGATTGATGGCAGCAGAGTGTCCCAGAGCTGCGCTACCAAGTAACCTGTTCCCTGCTCTCTACTGACCCCTGGGGGCGGAGGTTGTTCTGTCTTCTGCAGCTCTTGGGAACACAGCCACTCACATCAGCAGCTCAGCTTCAGAGAACAGGTGAAAACAGTCCACTACAGGAATAGTCAAAGACAGGAAGGATGGGTCAAACCATAAGAGTAGGTCCTTCCTCTGGCCCATGTTTTCCACACACGTAATTCCCTAAGAAAAACCCTCTATATTTTGGCCTGACATGAAAAGTAATGTAAATGTAAACCCTGAAACCAGAAAAATCTAGGAAAATATATAAGAAAAACTCTTCTCTACATTGGCCTAAACAAATAATTAATGTCGTGTAAGAACGTACAAGAAAGCACAGCATAATCAAAAATTAATAATTGGGACCTAATTAAACTAAAAAGTTTCTGCACAGCAAAGGAAATAATCAACAAATATACCACCTTCAGAATGGGAGAAAATAGTCACAAACTATACACCAAAGAACTAACATCCGTAATCTATAAAGATCTCAAAAAAAATCAGCATGAAAAAACAATAACCCCATCAAAAAATGATTATACAATTCACTACATAACAAAAGCCAATTGTACCCACTAAATCTATTGACATAAAAAAGCATTGTCTATGAATGCTCTTTAAGATTCCAACAAGCATTTATTCACAAGTTGAAAGAATCTTCAAAAGATAAAATCAAAAGAAGATACACAAATGTCCAATAAATATATGAAAAAATGCTCAACATCACTCATCATGAAGGAAATGAAAATTAAACCATGAGACATCATCTTATTTACCCCTGTCACAATGGTCACTATTAGAAAGTAAAAATAAAAAATAAAAAAAAAGTTGGCATGGATGCAGTGAAAAGGCAGCACTTATACACTGTTGATAGGAATGTAAATAGCACAATCTCTATGGGAAACAATATAAAAATTCCTCAAAGAACAAAATGTAGACTTACCATTCAATCCAGCAATCCCATTACTGGGTATCTACCCAAAAGAAAAGGAATCATTTTACCAAAAATATATTTACACTCAAATATTTATTGCACCATAATTCACAATTGAAAAACTATGGAAGCAACCTAAGTACTCATCCCCTAACTAATGAGTGAGTAAAGGAAAAGTGTACTTACCGTATACACACACACCATAGATTACTACTCAGAGAATGAAGCAATGTCTTTTGCAGCAATTTGGGTGAAATTGGAAACCATCATACAATGTGAAGTATATCAGGAATGGGAAAATAAATACCACATGTTCTCGCTTCTAAGTGAAAGCTAAATGATATATTGCCATAAAGAGGTGTAAGGGACACTAGAAACTAAGCAAAGGGAAGGGTGGGAGGGTGGTGAGGGATCAGAAATTTCTTGTAGGGATCAACATATATGGTCCTGGTGATAAATACCCTAAAAGCCCTCACTTCACCGTTATACAATTTATTCATGTACCAGAAAACAATTATATGACCTAAGTGTATTGAAATTAAAACATATTGTAGGTAAATGTTCGTAAGATACTTAAAAGCATTTTGTCAAGTTGAAAGAGTATACACACATGCCTTTAAGATTAATAGAAATCCTATTCATTAGGTTGGAAGTTTAAAGTGCCATGCCTTTAAACATTTTAGAAACTATACTTAACATGTGTTCTCAACGAAACGTTACAGAAGCATCTTCAGATTGTGTTTCACTGGTAACATCACAGATTAACCTTGGTTCTGAGATCATATCTTAACTTGAAAGTCCTTTTTCAGGCCAGGTATGGTGGCTCACGCCTGTAATCCTAGCACTCCTAACTCAAGTTAAGAGCATATCTTAACTAGAAAATCCTTTTTCAGGCCAGGTATGGTGGCTCATGCCTGTAATCTAGCACTCTTGGATGTGGGAGTGGGTGGATTGCTTGAGTTTACAAGTTCAAGACCATGAAGTTCAAGTTCAAGACCATGAAGTTTACAAGTTCAAGATCATGAAGGAAATGAAAATTAAACCACAAGGCATCATCTTATTTACCCCTGTCACAATGGTCACTATTAGAAAGTAAAAATTAAAAAAAAAAAGTTGGCATGGATGCAGTGAAAAGGCAACATTTAAACACTGTTGATAGGAATGTAAATAGCACAATTTCTATGGGAAACAATATAAAAATTCCTCAAAGAATAAAATGTTCTTTGACAGACCAGCCTGAGCAAGAGTGAGACCTCTTCTCTATTAAAAATATAAAAGTTAGCCAGGCATTGTGATAGGTGCCTGTAATCTCAGATGCTCAGGAGGCTGAGGAAGGAGGATTGCTTGTGCTCAGGAGTTGGAGACCAACTTGAGCAAAACTGAGACCCTGTCACTAAAAAATAGTCAAACATTATGGTGAGCACCTGTAGTCTGAGCTACTTGGGAAGCTGAGCTAAGAGTATTGCTTGTGCCCAAGAGTTTGAGGTTGTGAGCTACGTTGCCACAGCACTATACCAAGTACAACAAAATGAGATTCTGTCTAAATAAATAAACAAACAAATAATAAATAATAAAAAGAAAAGAGCCCTTCCTTTATTTAAAGAAAAAAGTCCTTTGTCAGGAAATATCAGGGATGAGAAACAATTTTATTTTTGAACCAACCTAGGCCTGACTCTTTTTATTTTTAAACAAATTCTATTCTTTGGCACTACTATAAAAAGAAATAGAGTCCTTGACTGTAATTGCACCTTGACAATTGTTGGCATATATAAAAGCTACCGATTTGTAAGTTTTGATTTTGTATCCTGAGATGCTGCTGTATTCCTTGATCACTTCTAAGAGTTTTGAAGTTGAGTCCCTGGGATTTTCTAGGTATAGGATCATATCATCAGCGAGAAAGTAAGAGTTTGATCTCCTCTGACCCTACTTGGATACCTTGATCACCTTTTCTTGTCTGATTGTGATAGCTAAGATTTCCATTACTATGTTGAATAGCAGTGGAGACAATGGGCATCCTTGCCTAGTTCCTGATCTGAGTGGAAATGTTTTCAATTTTAATCCATTCAATATGACATTGGCTGTGGGTTTGCTGTAGATGGCCTCTATCAGTTTAATAAGTGTCTCTTCTATGCCTATTTTCTTAAGTGTTCTGATCATGAAAGGATGCCTGATATTATCAAAAGCTTTTTCTGCATCAATTAAGAGAATTATATGGTCTTTATTTTTTACTTTATTTATGTGCCAAAGAAGATGAAATATCTGGGAATTTACCTAACAAAGGACATGAAAAATATCTATAAAGAGAATTATGAAACTCTGAGAAGAGAAATAGCTGAAGATTTTAACAAATACCATGCTCATGGCTGAGAAGAATCAAAATTGTTAAAATGTCCATACTACCCAAAGTAATTCACAGACTTAATGCAATCCCCATTAAAGCACTGTTGTAATACTGTGAAGAGCTTGAAAAAATAGTGTTTTGTTTTATATGGAATCAGAAAAAAACTTGAATATCCAAGACATTACTCAGAAATAAAACCAAATCAGGAGGTATCATGTTACCAGATCTCATGCTATACTATAGATCTATAGTGATCAAAACAGCATGGTACTGGCACAAAAACAGTGAGGTAGATGTATGCAACAGAATAGAGAACCAAAAGATAAACCCAGCTACTTATTGTCATTTGATCTTTGATGAGCCTATCAAAAACATTCAGTGGGGAAAGATGCCGTATTTAACAAATGGTGCTGGGTGAACTGGCGGTTGACCTGTGGAAGACTGAAACTGGACCCCCATCTTTCACCATTAACAAAAATTTATTCTCACTGGATAAAAGATTTTAACTTAAGACATGAAACTATAAAAATACTAGAAGTGAGTACAGGGGAATCACTTGAAGAAATCAGCCTGGAAGAATATTTTATGAGGAGGACTCCCTGGACATTTGAAGCACCACTAAAAATACATTATTGGGATCTGATCAAACTAAAAAGCTTTTTTCATAGATAAGAGCACAGTAAATAAAGCAAACAGACAACCTTTAGAATGGGAGAAGATTTTTTCAGTTTATGCTTCTGACAAAGGCCTGTTAACTAGAATCCACAGACAACTCAAACTAATCAATAAGAAAAGAATAAATAACCTCATTTCTATGTGGGCAAGAGACTTGAACAGAAATGTCTCTCAAGACAAGTGCATAGCCTATGAACATGT
This sequence comes from Loris lydekkerianus, assembly GCA_963574355.1. NCBI lineage: Eukaryota > Metazoa > Chordata > Mammalia > Primates > Lorisidae > Loris > Loris lydekkerianus. The sequence goes on from CAUYPK010015278.1 coordinate 56,668, forward strand.
GAAAAAAATTCTCATCATCTTTAATCACCAGAGAAATGCACATCAAAACCACTATGAGATATCGTTTAACTCCAGTAAGATTAGCCCAAATAATATTAATAAAATCCCCAAAACTAAGATGCTGGCATGGGTATGAAGAGAAGGGAACTCATCTATACTACTGGTGGGAAGGCAAGCTAATATGACCTTTTTGGAAAGAAGTTTGGGGAATACTCAAGGAACTAAAAGTAAACCTACCATTCAATCCTGCAATTCCTCTAGTAGGTATATACCCAGATGATCAAAAATAATTTTACAACAAAGACATTTGCACCAGAATGTTTATTGCAGCCCAATTCATAATTGCCAAGATATGGAAACAGCCCAAGTGCTCATTGACCCATGAAAAGATTAACAAATTGTGGCATATGTACACCATGGAATACTGTGCAGCCATAAAAAGGATAGAGACTTTATATCTTTATGTTTACCTGGTTGGAGCAATAACATATTCTTCTTAGTAAAGTATCTCAATAATAATAAAAAAAAAAAATTATCCAATGTACTCAATACTACTATGAAAAATCAATATATAATCACCTACACATTCATATGACTGGTAAAACATAACTATAGTCCAGAAAGTAGAAGGGAAGAGGAGAAAGAGGGGAGGGGGGGAAGGCCAGGAGGAGAGAAGGTATTTTGGAGGACCTCACCTAATGTGTATAATGCAATGGTACATTTCAAAACTATTGAGAAAGGAATATAATTGTTTTACCACAACAAATAAGTAAGTGAGATGATAGATGTGTTAATCAGTTTTATGTGAGCATTTCACACTGTATGTCAAATCAGTCCACTGAACCCCATCAATGCGTCAATGTATGCAGTTATGATTTAATAAAAATAAATAAAGAATACAACGAGAATAAAAAATAAAATAAAATAAATTATGCTTCAAAAAAGAGCACTAATTTCTTTATTTCATGTTTTATAGGAAGCTAGAAGTTGCCACTTGGACCTTTCAAATTTGTACCCAGAAATTTCAGCCTTTCAATATCTCTTGGTAACCTTTAGATTTTCCTCATTGATATGAGGACAATTTCCCAGACTTTATACCACCATGCTGCATGTGTCACCTTTATCAAAGCATCCAATGGCAATGGCCTCTTTGCCTTTCAGCTTTTATTAACAGTTGCCTTGAAGCCCTTTAAGCTTTCAATAAAAGTCTTCCCCATAACCTACTAGATTCTGCCACCTTTCTAATCCTAAACTCCATGCCACATCTTTAGGTTTTCAGTACTACAGCATACTATTTCCAGGAACCAGTTTCTATTCTGGGTACTTACTCCTGCTTAAAAACTACCAAAATCTTAGAATAAATCAACAACCACTTCATTAAGTTCACAATTCTGACATGAATTGAAGATGAAAATGATGGTGACTCCTTATTGTAGCTCCACAGTTTCTAGAACTTCAGCTGAGATGGCTGTTATGGGGAGTAAAAAATATAGCCACATTTTCAAAATAGTAAATGCATATACTTTTTAGGTAACATTTGCAATATGATTCTTCCAACAAATCTGCCACATAAAGTTATAGTTATAAATCTATTTCTTGAAGCAAATAACTGAAAAAAATTAATGCTGGTTGAATATATCATCTTTGATCTATAAATTATTATATCCTGGAACTACTAAAAACCCTTTAGTGGAACTGTGCTGGTTGTTTTGAAAATATTTTCATGAGATAATGAGGAAAGAGAAAATAATATACAGAAAACCATTCTGAATGTCATTAATATTTTTACAGTATATTACAAACAATGTTACATAAATAGAAATTATATATATATGCAGAGTTGTGTTTTGAGAACAGACAATAGATGCCAAATTATTTACATGGGTAAGAAATGAAGGCAATTTTTAATTATTCCATGAATAATGGGGAAGAGGAAAGAGTGGCATAAGAAAAAAAAAAGGACTAAGCATCCTGACCCAGTCAGTGGTTCTCAACCTTCCTAATGCCGCGACCCTTTAATACAGTTCCTCATGTTGTGGTGACCCCCAACCATAAAATTATTTTCATTGTTATTTCTATACTTACTATAGTAGCTAAGTTCTAAGGACACATTTCTAGGAGTAAAGAGAATTCTAAACTCCGTGGCATGAGCTGTTTATAGAGATACACAAAATATTTGCTTTAGATACTCCTAATAATGCACTTATAAAAGGCAAGGAGTTAAGCAGCTCTGTATATAATACTTTTGAACATTGTTTTGAAAACTAAGTATACAATGACATTAGTTGCTTGCTCCTTATATAGTTGGCCAAAATGGTGGGGTGGGGGAAGGAAAAAGGCTGAACATGGGGTTTGAATCCCAGGTCTAGCACCCCATAAATGAACTGAGACTTTCCAGGTGTACTCTGAAGAGGGCTCTTATCTCTTACAGTCACAGGAGTATAGTCACTAAAAATAAACACAGAACCTAATCCTGAGATTGACAAAATTGCAAAGCAGGCTGAACTTCTAGCCTCACAAGGTACCCACTGTTAAAGGGAGGACAATTGATTGGGAAAGAAGTGACCCTGTAAGTTGGAATGGTCATATGTGGGAAGCCCCTGATGAAGATGGGGACACTAAGCCTGAGCTCTGAAAAGGCTTCTTTGCCAGTGGAAAAGTTCTCCCCATCCCCAAACTGGCCTGTCCATTCTCAAAAAAAAATCCATCACATTTACGATATTCAATTGTCAATGGAAGTAATAATTTTTGTCCATACTCACTGTGTGGTGGGACTTGGTGGTAGTCACTTTGGAGAGAAGCCTACCACAGTTATCTTTCTTAAGTCTTACAGAAGCTACATTTCATTTTTTCATAACATTCCAACCAACAAATTATAATTTCCTTTGTTCTTGGGAAATAAAATAGCCAGGTGTTGGTATGATGGTGAGAAATCTGACATCATCCAAAGCACACCTCCTTTGCCTTTTTAAAATCTAATTTCCAAGCATGTTTTAAACATTTTTATTTCATAAAATCCCTCCCTTGTCTGCGTTCTTCAACAACTAGAATTGCTTATTTTCTCTTTCTTAGAAATAGATTTTTAAAAATTATTCACGTGTGCTATTTCTACTTCCTCACTTCCCATGAACTCCTCAACCACTATCTCAAGCTTTTCTTCTACCAAGCTTGCTCCTTGTCGCTAAATCCACATTATAATTTATCTCACTTGGTAATTTTTACCCCAATAAACCCTCATTGCTAACGATGCTGCTTATCTCAATGTTTTTATACTTCTTTATTTACTTCTGAGCTCTTTCTTTTAGGGGTAACATGAGATAAAACACGTAAAGTTCCATAGAGTTTGCTAGTACATAAAAGGTGTTCAGTAACTATTAATTTTATGCATCCCCTTGACGGGACCACAGTTTTTAAATATTTGGTTAACATTATTCTAATCATTTCTGTGAGGGCATTTTTGGATGAGATAAACATTTGAATTAATGAAAAGCAGATTACCATCCATGATGTGAATGGTCTCACCCAACAAACTGAAGGCCTGAGAGAAGAAAAGATTAAGCTCCTTGCATGAGAGAATTCTGCTAGTGTTTTGCTTTTCAGACCTGGGCTGCAACATCTGCTCTTCCTCAGATTTCCAGCTGCTGGCCCAGCCTAAAGATTTTGGATTTTCCAGCTTGTGCGATTGCATAACAAAGATCATTAAAGGACATTTCTATGACTCTCTCTCTCTCTAACTCTGTTCTTACACACACACACACACACACACACACACACACCCTATTGGTTCTGTTTCTTACTGTTTTGTTATTTTTGCTTGCCTGTTTGGCTTATTTATAAATCTTAAATTTATAATGAAAATAGAAAATGAAATTTATTTATTGGTTGATTTTTGTACCGTTCTATTTAAATATAGTATCAGTATATTGCTGCTGTTTTAAAATAATCAGGCACACCTGAGAGATATTGCAGATTCAATTCCAGATCACTGCAATAAAATGAATACTTCAGTAAAGTAAGGCACACGAACTTTTTGATCTCTCAAAAAAGTACTCAAATAAGTTATATTTACACTATAGAGTAGTCTGTTAAGTGTGCGATAGTATTACGTATAAAATGCACATACACACTTTGGGAAAAAGTTTCAAATCGTATTCTCTATTCTTACACCACACCAATCATCAACACAGAAAAATTCTGGGACCAAATGCCTGGGGGATTTTCCTAATGGTTTCGATAACAATCCTTTCTAAAATGGCACCTACCCACTCTCTGGTGCTTCACTCAACTTTCTTTAAGGCATTATCCCATTACATTGTACATTAACCTGCATATTTTATGAACCGTATCTCCTTTTCTCCAATTTGTAATTTTTATTTACATTAGTATCTGTAGCGTAATGGTTGGTGTTTCTCACCTATCTTATAAACAAATTTGACACAATAGGACTCTACTGACTCTTGCTCAATTACACAAGGATCATCATACCCAAAGACTTTTAAGAACATTTCATTGTGTAACTTTTAGGTGTATACCTCATATATTTAAGAAAGTTATGCTTACTGGAACTGTGATTTCCAATATGGTAGCCTGGTAGTTATGTAAATTTAAATTAACTAAAAGTTTGGAATGCAGTTTTTCCTTAGCCTTGGCTGCAACTTACCAATAGCTACATGTAATTATTGGCTACTATTTTAAAAAACATATGTACAGAACATGTCCAGAATCCCAGAAAATTCTACTGGACAGTGATGCCCTAGAGAGTGCTTACTCCACTAGAGCTAACATAATCTAAGATTTATATTTAACTAGAAAATATTCATTGTCCATTACGTGCCATGTCCTGTGAATTTAAATCTCATTTCCACGTAACCAACTTCACTGGCATTATACATTGTTAGAAGCATCGCAACATTGAAACAAAAACACATGAACAAAGCATTACCAAATTGTTACTTCAGAATATCCTTCCTCCATAAATTGGTATTTTAACCTTGGATGTAACATGGTAAAAAAATAAAATAAAAAGGATGCGCACAGAGTATTTTTAGCACTCCATTTTTCATTTCCTTTTTATACTGGCTTTTGTTTAAGGAATATAAATATGGTGCGGTCCCCATATCTAGCAAATCCACTTTTAAAACACATTAGCTCTTAGCATGGTTATGTGTGTATGTCTCAAGAACGTGATTATTTCTGTATTAAATCTGCATGATAACTGTTGGTTCATTATTATAATCACCTCCCCAGTATTAAGAGCTCAGAGTGTCCAAAATAGGTTTTTGGAAACATAAAGCATAGACACTGCTCAAACATCAGCTCACAAACAGTGGTTCTTATCTGTCCTTTGGCAATTGTTTTTGTGTCATAACATAAATTAAAGCCACCTGCTAGTCTCTCGTATATCATGTGCAGTACTTCAAAAAGGATTGTAAGTGTTCCCACTATCTATTTTAACAGAAAAAATAAATCTATTGTCGTGGTTAAGAGCAGGACACCATATCCATGTCGCGCAACATCCAATCACATTTTTGCCACTTAATCGCAAGGGCATGAGCATGGCGCTAAACCTCTCTATAAAACCAGGGTAACCAATTTGTAAGGCAGGATTGTTACAAGGAATACATGGAGTGGCACATGTAGAGCAGTGGGGAGGACTCATAAAGCATAGGAAATGCTCAGCCAGTGTCAATCACTTCTTGTTTTGATTAATATTCTTGTCATGATCATTTTTACCATCATTTTAAATGCCTGTTTTGTGGAATCCAAATGCTCTGTTTAGTTTTCTATGGGAAGTGCTTCCAGATCTTTCCAGTCACGAATAATTGCCTCCTGTTCTAAGTCACCTTAGCACTTAGTAGCTTCCGTATGTCACTTCTCTCCCTGCAGCATAATTGTTCTATACCGTCTCTACTGATTACTTTGGGGTCAAATAGTTTCCAGTTGATATAACGTTAGGTGATCAGGAGCCTTCTGGATTTGAGGAAAGCAGGCATGTCACTCAGAGAAAAGGGAGTTGGGGCAGAGAGCAGTAATGGCAGGGGACTGGGGGATGTTTTCTAGGGAGGTGGGGAGAAGGTTCCACCTATGACATGAAAGACATGTGAAGATCTTCAAATTGTCAAAGGAAAAGGACTGTAGCAGAGACAGTCAGTTGGCTAATAAACATCTATTTAGCAACGCCTCAATTTTGGGAGAGGACGTTGCTTCCCAGCATAATGAATGCTTTGCTTTGTCCCAGCAGGAGCTAGATGTGACCAGAATATGCCAACGTTCTATCCAATGGGTCATACATGGAAATGTTTTGCAAGTCTTCCAAGATGGGTTTTTTTTTAAAGAAAAGAATGAGATTTTCTTTTTTTCTCCCCTTCTGGAAAAAACAGGATTTTTTTTTTTTTTATACAAAGTCTCACTCTGTTTCCTAGGCTAGAGTACAGTGGCATCATCACAGCTCACAGCAACCTCAAACTGCTCAGCTCAAGCAATCCTCCTGCCTCAGCCTCCCAAGTAGCTGGAACCACAGGTGCCCACCACAATGCCCAGCTACTTTTACTATTTTTAATAGAGGCAGTGTCTCACTTTGCTCAGGCTGGTCTCCAGCTCCTGAAATCAAGTAATCCATCCATCTTAGCCTCCCAGAGGGCTGAAATTACAGACGTGAGCCACTGTGCTCAGCTGTAAAAGCTATATCTTCAAAATCTATTGTTCCCCAGGGGCTTCTACCTTGAGGATACAAACCATACATTAAGATGGTAAATCAGCAAGACAGAAGGACGTCCTGAGGACAATGGATCCTGCACTGATCTGGACAGCTTCTGCCAAGGCAGATTTTGTGTGATAATATTAATCATTCATCTTATTTGATCAAATTTTCCACACCGTATTTGACTTAAAATATGAACCAAATCTAATCCCATTGATATTCTTATCCTTCAAGGCCAAATTCAAGGCCTACTTCTTCCTTGAATGCTTCCCTGAGTTCACCATATTAGCAGAATGTTTTCCTTCTAAACTACAGAAACTTTATTGTTCAAATCTTTCTTTGGGGACCTAACAAACCTCACTGCATACCGTCAGGTACTCTGTATGTGTGATTATTTTCCTAGTTATATGCTAACCCTCAAATGGTATGAGTCTGTCTTTTACAACGTTGAAGCCTCTGTGTTATCTGACACTGGGCTCTAATAAAACTGATTATAGCTATTGGGCTTCAAAATCGTGATTTTAAAAAATAATTGTGTTTTAGAAAAAATTGTAAACAGTGCAAAAAAAAAAAAAGAAAAGAAAATTAAAGGGAAAGGTCAATGGATAGCTTGACATCAGGCGTCTAAGAAAAGTATGAACAAAGAGAAGCTCCATCTCTACCAAAAATAGAAAAATTAGCCACGTATGGTGTTGGGTGCTTCTAGTCCCAGTGACTGGGGAGGCTGAGGCAGGAGGATTGCTTGAGCCCAGGAGTGTGAGGTTGCTGTGAGCCACGCTTGTGTCATGGAACTCTACCTAGGGTGACAGAGTAATACTTTGTCTCAAAAAAGAAAAAGGAAATCAAAAGTATCCTAAAAAGATACTATAATCTCACAATAATTCTCTCTGGGACTGTACATACTGAAAGTACTTCCTTCCAGCTTTATCCATGTTTGAGTGCATTATGTATCATGTACAATACACAGTCAGCCCCATGTCTCTGTGGCTCCTGCATCTAAGGATCCAAGGCATCTTGAACACAAAATATTTGTGGAAAAAATTGAAAATGACAATTTAATAAAAACAGATGCAAATAAAAACCCAATACACTGTGACAATTATGGTGCATATCTTTTGCATTGTATTAGGTACTATAAGTAATCTAGGAATGATTTTAATTGTATGGAAAGATGTGTATTTTATATAAGGGAAATAAGCATCTATGAAATTTGCTGCCCATAGGAGGTTCTGGACCAGTTTCCCAAAGATAATGAGGGACAACGCTATGCACTGAATTTCATGTCCTACTTTGGGTGCTTAGCATTACATTATTCGCTAGTGTTTTTCAAACTGTTTTTACTATCACCACTTTAATAAGATTTTCTAATCCTTTTCTTAATTTCATACTGGTAACAAATATATAAATTTTGATATCACAGATACGCCATTTATCTGCTTATATGCTCTAGTATATCTAAGCTTTTTAAGTAAAAGGATTAAGTTCTGTGGCACATCCCTAAAACCAATTTTCACCCCCTTCTGGGTAATATCTCCCATGTTGAAATGCATGTTGAAAATATAAAGCTTGTCATTAAAGATCTAAATATTTTAATGTCAAAACTATGCGTCACATCTAATTTCTGAAACGTATT
>CAUYPK010015279.1:0-17177 GCA_963574355.1 Loris lydekkerianus
TTTTCCCTGCACTCTCCTCTAGCATTTTTATAGTTTCATGTCTTAAGTTTAAATCCTTAATCCAATGAGAGTCTATCTTAGTCAATGGTGAAAGGTACAGGTCCAATTTCAGTCTTCTGCAGGTTGCCAGCCAGTTCACCCAGCACCATTTGTTAAATATTTTCCAACTTTTTAAATGACAATGTCCATCATACGAAAAAAAAAAATAGAAAAATTTGTGCTGTGAATAGTCCATATACACTACTTAGGTTCCACAGTTAACAGTTACTACACTTGTCCTCATATTTGTCTATCCATACATTTATCCTTCTTTCCATCCATTAATCATATGTTTGATGCATTTTAAAGTATGTCTCAGGTATCAGGACCCTTTCCCCCAAATATTCAGTATCATTGATTAGTGTTCCATATTTATGTATGTGTTTTTTTTCTTCTTAGGACAATTTATATATAAGAAAATACACAAATATTATGTATAATATGCACACATATGTGCATCCTAAAACTCTATCAAGTGCAGAATATTACCATCCCTCTAGAAAGTTCCGTGTTCTGCTTCCTAGTAAATCCCTGCTTCAACTCCTCAGGGCCACTACTGTTCTGATTTTTTTCTACCACGGGTTGGGTTTTTTGTCTGTTTTTAGAACTTCATGTAAATACTGTAGATTCAGATAGTATATACTGTGGCTTCTTTTATTCACCGTGACTTTTTTTTTTTTTTTGTGCAGTTTTTGGTCAGGGCCAGGTTTGAACCTGCCACTTCTAGTATATGGGGCCACCGCCCTACTCCTTTGAGCCACAGGCACCGCCCTATTCACCATAACATTTTTAAAGATCCGTCCATTTGTTCCTTGTATCAGTAGTTTGTTCCTTTTTGTTGCTGAATTATTATTCCCTATGTGAATATTACACAGTCTAGCCTATGAACACTCAAGTTAGTTCTAGTTTTGGGCTGTTGGAACTATAGTTGCTATGATCATTTTATACGTTCCTTCCATGGCTGTATTTTTTTCATTTCTCTTGGAAAAATACCTGGAGTTGAATTACTGGCTTCTAGGGTAGGTCAATGTTTAGTTTCATAAGAAGCAGCTAGTCCTTTTCCAAATTCGTTGTATTTTTTTATATTCCTACCAAAAAATATATGAGACTTTCACTCCACTCTCTCTTAAACATTTGATATTGTTAGTTTTTAATTTTAGCTATTTTGGCTCGGTGCCTGTGGCTCAAGCAACTAAGGCGCCAGCCACATACACCTAAGCTGGAGGGTTCAAATCCAGCCCAGGCCTGTCAAACAACAATGACGGCTGCAACCAAAAAAAAAAAAAAAAAAAAAAAAAAAAACATAGCCAGGCGTGGTGGGCACCTGTAGTCCCAGCTACTTGGGAGACTGAGGCAAGAGAATCGCTTAAGCCCAGGAGTTGGAGGTTGCTGTGAACTGTGATGCTACGGCACTCTACCCAGGGTGAAAGCTTGAGGGTCTGTCTCAAAAAATTTTTTTAGCTATTTTGAGGGCAGATGTGTAATGTATGAGTTGATAAAAAAGAGTATGGCACATGCATTTTACTTTTCAGATCTATTTTGAATTATGGGAACATTGAAGCCTTGTTAGAAACCAAAATTAAGGTTTCACTGTTACTGTTTGTGTTTATTTTCATCAAAGTCTTCTGCTAATTATGACTTTTCTTCAGCATTTTATTAGTCTATTGTATGATCAAGTTATCTCGATGAATATCCCATCTGATCATATAGAACCAGTTGACCACATGCCTACCAGATAAACTATAGTGTGGGTAGATATGTGTGGTTACACATACGTGTGTGTGCGCACGTGTGGGTGTGTCAGGGTGGAGAAAGAATGGGAGAGAAATAATAGCACAACCCTTCCAGAGTTTATACCTGTGTGCTGCGGAGGCTGAGCTGGAGGGGGTGTGAGGCAGGGGGCTGCGTTGATGCCTGTGCCACTCTTTAAAGGAAACCCAAGTGCGTCTGGCAGTTGGAAGGTTCACGTGTTGCTACGCTCCAACAAGAGCCAGCGTCTCCTAACACCTAAGCCGATCCTGGAAGTTACTTGCAACATATCATTAACCTTTTCAGTCGGTCATTAATGTCATTTCCTTAGACTATTCTAATACCTTTAAAAGTTAGAATAATAAGATTCCAAAGATATTTATTCCAGAAGTCAGAAAATTTGAATCATCAGTGAACATGGCAGGAGATGGTCTACTGTGTATAAAGTGAAATGCCTTGACGTTCTAAAGAGCTGTCCCCCGGAGACAGGGTTTATCTTTTAAAAAGTGGGACAGGTTGTGATTATTTCCTTATTGCTTCTGCTTGTGGGTTAATGTACTGTCTGTGGACACCAGGAGCAGTGTACGTTGACATCACTGGGGCAGCTCTGATGTGTTATTTGGTGCCAGCCCACGGGATGCAGCCTGCTCTGTCCTTCTTTATGTGACAGAAAGAACTCACAGATCGGCCTGGTGTTTCCCTGGGCCAGTCTTGCCTGGCCTCTTCCTAGGACTTGCAGGGAGGCAGCTGCCAGGTTCATGACCTCAAAAGCCCGACTGTCCTCCTTTCTTCCCACAGTGCTCTGAGAGCCAGCTGGGAGGCCGGGAGGGACCCAGAGCAGAGGTGTGGCGAGGCTTTGGGGCTGCCAGGTGGCAAGGCTTTGGGGCTGCCAGGTGCCTCGTTCTTACTCTTTAGCTACACACCTGAGCTGTCCGTGTCCCAGAACGGGCTTCCCGAGGACAATGCTGGGTGCTGACGACATTAATCCTGAGTCACCATGTGAACATGTTAAAGCTCGTTCCACTCTAGCGTTTCAGATGCGTACGCACGGCCGTGTTCACAGATGTAATGAACGGGCTGTTTCAGAGAAGCACACATGGAACGCGGGCAGGAGCGATGTCGGAGTCAGGTCCCTCCATTTTCACATCTATTTCTTCTCTCTCGTCTTCTTTCCTAACTTTGATTCTGTTTCTGAGCTTCCTGCTCTTTACAGACTGTATCGATGCGGTGACACCTGTACCCATTTCCCTGCGGTCTACACCGCCGCCCTCCTCACGTAGCTATTTCTCATGCCATCTGTCCGACTTCTCTGGACTCTGCATAGACAGAATTAGTGGCATAAATAGCTCTTCTGATGTTTATATTAATGTAGAAATTATATAAAAGAAGCTCTTTTTTTCCTGAAAGTATAACATTTCTCGCTTTGGTGCTCATGAGAGATGTTGATTTGGTCCGATTCCTCAGCGGAGAGCCCTGCGTTTATTTGTGGTTCAGTGTGACAGAAAGTCATACTCTGAGAATTGCCGACCAATCTATTATGATCCCAGTATTTCGGATACTAAGGAAATCTGTGGTTATTTCAAGTTAGGAAAACAGAACAGGATTGGATAAGTGCAAGTCTGTCGTACCAAGTATTATAATACAAAAGGGCACTATCTGCCCCCTAAGGATGGGACGGCTGTGAAGAAATTATTAGTGTTTCATGGCATTCGATGATTTAAAATGTTCCCGTGCTCAGAGGCCGGAGGCGGTCGGCTTTTCCAGGCCTCCTTCAGAACAAGGTTTCCCACTTTTTGCTCTTTCGTCTTTGTTCCCTACCATCTGCCGCGCATGTTTCTGAACGTGCGACGCAGCACATGGCCCTTGGACAGAAAAGTTAATGCAAGCGACTGTGAAGAGTGCAGGACACGGTGGCTGCAGTCTGGTCAAGTTCACAGCCCATCTGCCCGAGCACAGAGAGCCCTTTTAAAAGGCAGCTTTGCTCCCGGGGCCCTGCATCTGCAGATTGCCCCAGCGTTCCTGGGATGGCCAGAGCAAAATTCAGTCTCTTCTTTCCAAAGGACTTCCCCTACCACACGGAGCATAGCCTCAGAACATAGCATAGTTTATGGATACAAAATGTTTCCCTTTACTGTAACCTAGAGACTTCCGAGGGGATTTAAACTCAGAAGAGTGATGCTTTTAGCCCATTTGCTTCTTGGCAGAACAAACTGTTCAAGTAGCTTTTAACACACATTTTCTATTTTCTTTACAATTGATTCTTGTGCTGTAACTTAGGTTTGTAGTTGGGTTTAAAATTAACAAGGGCTCCTCATTGTGTACTTTCCCCACTACTTTTTGAAACAGTTTTCTTCACCTATTTGAACCTTGTTTGCCTTTTTAAATTTAAAAATAAAATCACGGCCTATACTATTAGGATGTTCCTTTCAGTGTCTTGATGGAAATCTATTAGATGCCACATTAAATATTAAACTGAGGCGTTCTAAGTCAATACATGCTAAAGGACTTCAGAAGTGCTAAGTAAATATGAGAGAAGATTACCAGCTTTGGGACTGGAGTATTGTTTAACTGCATTTGTTAGAGAACGTTTTATTATTTGGGTGGGAGTTCTTCCTCCCTGCCCAGATCTTCCCGTTTCTAAGTGCAGACTCCTACAGTACATGAAGGAATGGGCTGGGAAGTCTTGATGTTGGACACTTCCCAAACTTTCCTCCTGTTATTCTGCTTTGTGGTTGATGAGCCACCATCCGTCCATCCATTCAACCTCCTTCCATCCATTCTTCCATCCTACTATCCACCCATCCATCTCTCCATCCAGCCTCCCATCCATTCATCCATCCATTCAGACATTCTTCCATCCCTCCATTTATCCTTCCCATTCATGCATCCTAATGTCCACACATCCATCCATCCATCCTTCTATCCATTCACCTTTCCATCCATCCATCCATCCATCCATCCATCCTTCCTTCCTTCTACCCATTCACCTTTCCATCCATCTATCCATCCATCCATCCATCCATCCTTCCTTCCTTCCTTCCTTCTGCCCATTCACCTTTCCATCCATCCATCCATCTATCCTTCCTTCCTTCCTTCTGCCCATTCACCTTTCCATCCATCTATCCATCCATCCATCCTTCCTTCCTTCCTTCCTTCTGCCCATTCACCTTTCCATCCATCCATCCATCCATCCATCCTTCCTTCCTTCCTTCTGCCCATTCACCTTTCCATCCATCTATCCATCCATCCATCCATCCATCCATCCATCCTTCCTTCCTTCTGCCCATTCACCTTTCCATCCATCTATCCATCCATCCATCCATCCATCCATCCTTCCTTCCTTCCTTCCTTCTGCCCATTCACCTTTCCATCCATCCATCCATCCATCCATCCATCCTTCCATCCATATACCCATCATCTCTGCTTTCCTTATGGTTTTTTTTACCACTGAAATATTGTAAATTTTCATGGTCCTTTATTTCAGGTGCTTTCAGATGCATTAACTATTTTGCTTCTCATCTTGGGGATTACTCAGCAGAGATATTATGCCTTTATATAGATGAAAAAAAGGTGGTTTAAAGTCACACAGCTGGGGCAGCCTGGAGGAGCTCCTCCCATGCAAGTCCCCTTCCTTTCAGCTCAGCTCTGCCGGGGGCTTTCCCACTCCCAGTGTGTTTCAGTTGTGATTTCTGCACAGGGACACTCCAGTTGGAGCCGCTCGATTCCCGGGCTCACCACGCAGAGTTCACGTGTTCAGAGCAACGTGAGCCTCGGCAGTCACTTTGTCAGATCCAAGCATTTGCCGACGTGAAGAATGAAGACCTGGTTCTTGCTTTTCAGAAACACAAGCTGCTATGGGGGAAGCGAAGATAAAAAGTCCAGAGTATTTCTTGGGGATGTGGCTTTCAAGCTGGGGTTTAAAGGCTAAGAATTAATCATGTGAGGAGGGAAAATGCGCTTACTCTGAAGGCCACTCCGCCATTTGTGTGAATTCTAGCTTTTAGTGGGGGGAGCCAAGGAAGAAAAGACACCATCTACAGCCAAGACCCCTAAGTTTATAAAGTGTTTGAGAAGGGGCTTCCTTTTTTTGCTTTTTGCAGAATTATCAGTGGGATTGTAGAGCTTTTGCTAGTAAGCTTACGTCTGCCACATACCACGGGGACATAATGAGTGGTGGGTGTTATTCTAAGTCTGTGAACTGGTTGCCACGTCTGATCTATCTTCCTCTCCCAAATTACTATAATTCATCTTTACCCATTTATTCGGCTTGGTCGGTTAATCTTCAACCAGATTCTCCAACATCAAAGGGTCTGGCTTTTCCAGACTTCCAACGTCCCTCAACCCCAGCCTCCTCTGCTAATCTCATGTAATTTGTTTAGAGCACAATTACCTGTCTTTGTGGCTGTTCTTCTCTGCTTTCTTTCTTTGTGCTTGCCTTTTTCAATTAAGTTAGCCAAAAAGTGTCCACATCACAGCAACCAAGAGGGTGCAGAAAATTCGATCTCCTTAAAGCACATTGCAGTGGAAGAGAATCTGTGCCATGTTTATCTTTCCAAGTCCTCAACATTCTCAGGATAAGGAACCCGATCTTCCACATCTTAGTGATGGGATGGGAGTGATTTAGTTCCCAGTGGAAAAGGCCTTTCCACTGGTCCTCATAGGAGCCACCCCGGAGGAGATACCTGAGTGGGGAGTGGCCTCTTGGCAGTCAGGAATGACTTGGAGTTTCCTCTGATTCTCTGCCCTCTGCAAGAGTTGAAAAGGAAAGAATATAGTGTTGTAGGGAGAACCTGTGTCTAAGTGCTATTCATTTATTCACTCATTCACAGATGCTTCCTGCTCTGTGTCAGGCAGTGTCAGATAGCTGGATGCTTCCTGCCCTTCCTTCTGTAAGCAGCATTGCCGTTCCAGATGGAAGAATATCACTTAGACCTATTGTAGAAAAACACCTGTCTGCCCGTGCGCTTATGATCTTACCCTGTGCTTCACAGGGCACCCTTCTGTGTGGTCTAATTACTTGCCATTTTCCTACATAATGATTTTTCTAAGGGACTTCCTAGCTTGCTGGAAGAATACAGATTTGCTAACGAGTCAGTTAACTGTTGTGAAAAAAAAATGTACATATAATCATAGCTGACGTTGTCTGTGAAAAAAATATCTCCCATTTCTTTTTACCTGATTCAGGTAAGTAATTAAAAAATGGCAGAACTTTCAATGGCAACGTCAAGCCAAACTATTTTTTTAAGTTAAGGGTTATGGATAAAGAGCAGAGGAACAGTTCTGTTCCTTTAGAGAGAAGGTACGTAAGGTGAAAATGTGGTGACATGCAGGGTGGTATAATGAAGGTAACTTCCTGCAGCTGCTGGTCAGGTCTCCGTGTCACCTGAGGGTGTGGAACACAGGGCAGGCAGGCAGCTCATCTTGCTCTTAGAGCCACTGCTCTTCAGACTCAGCGTGTGTGGGGCCCACCAGGGACCTTGTTCAAGGCAGATTCCCATCCAGAGGGTTGGGCATGGGCCCTGAGACACAGCAGCTCGTCTCAAGCCCCCATGTGAAGCTAGGTGGCTTGTTGGTGGATCACGTTTCCAGGAGCGAGGCTGGAGACTGCACATCAGTCGAGATGTTTAGACATGGGCAGTCACAGAGCCAGGACGCCAGCCACACACCCCTGGCCTTCTCTTAGTCTTTCTACTCCCTAATTGAAGGAAGCGACCTAAAAATTTTAATTCTGACTGTATTCAAAGCTTAGCTTTACCACAATAAAGCAGCGCTCCCTAATGTTTTGGGGACCAGGGACGGGTTTCATGGAAGATGATTTTTCTCTGAACGAGGTGGGGAGTTGGCTTTGGGAAGATTCAAGCACTTTACAGCTACCTCACAACATCAGCTTTAGAGTCTCATAAGGAGTGTGCGACCCAGATCCCTCGCATGCGCAGTTGACAGTAGGGTTCATGTGCCTGTGAGAATCTAACGCTGCCACTGCTGTTGCTCTTTATTCAACAAATATTCGTGGAACCCCTCAGCATGCCAGCCAGACACTGCTGTAGGCGCTGAGGGTATAGCAGAAAAGCTCGTCTGGACACTTCCCACCCTGTAGTGCAGTTGTTAATGCAAGTTCTCGAACTCTCCTCGGGGCTGGCACTCCCCTCACTCACCTGGTCCTTCTCTGTGTTTGCTGAAAGAGCGAATCTGATGCCACCAATCCCCTTTCTTCTCCTCCGTCCCTTTGTACTGTGTCTCCTTCTCACCTCTCACAGGTGCAAAAACCAGGAAATGGAATTTCATAACTACGAGATGGAACAGATCAAATTTCCTCCTCGTTTCTGGTTTCCACGCATAGCTTAGGGTCTGTGTGGCTTTGGTGCAAGGTGTGAGCAGAATGCTGCCTTTGTCCCATAGATTTGCTTAGCTGCGGCCGACAACAAAAGTTTCCTTTCTGCCGTGTCCTTTGTTCAGGGCCCAAGAGCTCAGTCGCCGCTGTGAGAGGGGCATATTCTGGTTCTCCTTCCATGGTCCCTCTGCTTATGAATATCAAAGTGTTTTGTTGGAAAACAAACACAGGATGTGCAAATGTTTCCATCTTGTAGTACCCTCATCCCTTTCTCCTGATACAAAGTAACAAACGAAGTAACAGTGTCCCTAACACAGGCAACAGAGCTAGATGAGTTATTTGGGGGCTGTTACCTACTGGGTTGCCAGATTACACACAGGATGCCCGCTTAAATTTGCATTTCAGATGAGCAACGAATACACTGTTAGCACATTGGTCTCCCAAATATTTGTATGGGGCATATTTATTACTAAAAAAGTATTTGCTCTTAATGAATTAATTAATTATTATTTTGTTGTTGTCGTTGGGGATTCATTGAGGGTACAATAAGCCAGGTTACACTGATTGCATTTGTTAGGTAAAGTCCCTCTTGCAATCATGTCTTGCAGTATTTGCTCATTTGAAATTCAAACATACCTGGGCGTCTTATATGTTTATTTGCTGAATTTGGCAACTCTTAAAACTGGTTAGAAGACCAGCTCTCCCTTTCCAGTCATGGCAGTGTTCCAGAGAGAGAGAGAACCCAGTAGGTGGTGAAAGCTGCTGCCTTGAGCAACTTAAATCTCAGCCGCAGGGTGAGTCAACATCTCAGTCCCCGAGCTGAGCAGCGACGAGAGTGGGGCTCTCTCTCTTCTCATTGCCCCTCTTCAAGGTGAAGGCCTGATGCCAACTGTTGCAAAGTCCTACAGTTGCAAAGATGAGGTCACAAATGACAGCCCAGTTCTCCATCCCTGAGGTTTCTTGCCTGTTACAGAAATGAAATGTGTCTCCTCCGGAAATGTCTTCAGGTTAGTTGAGCAATCATTTATTGAGTATTCCATTTGTTAAGCAGAATGGGGGAAACAGTACCCCCCTTCGGAGATACATTCAGTCTTACGAGCAAAAACATGTCCAGTTGAGTCTCAAAGCTGGGGATGTTAGAATCACCTGGGCAGCATTTGAACCCAACATGGGTCCTGAGCTTCTGAGCACTTGGGCCCGTGGGGCTGCACATAGGCTATTATTTCAAAGCTTCCCCTGTTGTTCAGATATTCAGGCCACGTGCACACATTGTCTTGAGATCTTCTCTGGGTGCCACTGTAGAGGATGTGTGATAAGTGACAGAAAGTTCGCTCACTTGGTAGGTTTCACCCCCGCCCTGGGACTCCCAGGGTCTTTCTGCAGTGGCCCAAGTGATCAGAAACCCACGTGTACAGACTGCGTTTCTAAAACCATCGACAAGTTCTCTGTAGATTCTACTTATAACCTTTTTGTCAGATTCATAGCATGCTGTTATCTTCTCCCATTCTGAAAGTTGTCTGTTTGCTATAGCTGTTGTACCCTTCCTTAGCTGTGCAGAAGCTTTTTAGCTTGATCATGTTCTATTTATTTATAAGGGTATATGGCACACCCCCCAGATGAAGGGCTCAGCTATAACTTGAACTTTACCTAACAAATGCAAACAGTGTAACCTAACCATTGGCACCCTCATATTAATCTGAAATAAATTTTTAAAAAAATCAGTACATGGGAAAAAAAGAATCATTGTCAAGTCTGCTTGCCGAGGGGCAGACTTGACATACTCCATCTAGTGCCTCAAATTTGAGTTAAAATTTAGGGCTATTTTCTATTTGTCATTAATCGTTTGGACTGTGCAGTTTGGCGTTCACCTGGGACAGGGAAAAGGATGAATGGGAAACTGCGTGTAATTAGGTGTGAGTGCTGGCTGATAGGAATCTATTGCAGCAATATTTGGTAAGAATCTATTGCAGCAATATTTGGTAAGAATTACCGGACAAACATAGAACCAGGCTGCTAATTAGACTTTCTTCTACCCGGGGCATGCCTCCCAATTATGTTAACACATTGTTGCTACTGAGTCTGGAGGGCCAGCTCCCCCCCAATGGCAACATGTAAGAGTTACCAAATATAACAAATAAACATGTAAGATCTGTGGGATCTCCCCCACAGATCATTAAGGGTTTGCAGCCGGGAGTCAGTATGTCTCTAAGTAGCATAGGACCTCCTGCACCCGAGTCCTGGGTTGCTGGTTAAAGATGCAGATTCCTGGGTCCTAGCTCCAGAGCTGATGGATGGGGATCTGTGGAAGCCAGTCGTAACCCTGGGCTTCCTTCCGATGCTGGGCCCGGAGTGAGTCTGGGCAGTGTGTTGGCAGTGGCAACACACTGTCTCTATCAACTCAGGGTGCATGGGCCATGCATATGATTTGATGGTTACTTGGAGCTGGGAGTCCACGGCAAAGGTGAGGATAGGCCCTACTGCAGGCACCTGGGGCTTTGGTGTGGTAGGGTCAACATTTGCAGTTTGAGTCCAAACAGGTAACAGTTTATAATTTTACCAAGGCATAAATTTCAACATAGTGGGACGTGGGATTGGTGTGTAAGAGAGGCCCGTGACCCTCCCGTGTCCCCATGGATGGGCCCATGTCCTCCCTAGCCTCTGCATAGATGCTATGAATAACAAAATCCTTTATCCTGCTTCCTAAACATTAATTCTGGATATCCCTGAGTCCACGCTGATACACCAAAGTAATCGAATAAGTAGAAGAGAAGAGATAATCTCTCCTACAGAGGAATTCTGAATAACTGATGCTTGTTCTCTGCGCTCAAGGAAGGGGGGGGAACCCACTCTTCAAGTGTGAGCTGTGCATAGTGACTCCTTCCAAGAGTGTGGTCTGGAAAGCAGTGGGGAGTGACCTTGCAGAGAAGGAAACTGATACTATCTCCTCCAGGTGACCAAGGTAAACGTCAACAGTGATGAATCACATCGATGGTGATCCAACACGGTGAGAAGGTCACTGGCCCAGAACCTTAGTCTAGTCATGAGAAAAAGGTCAGGAAAAAACGAATGCAGAGACATCCTAAGAATTATCTGAACAGTACTCCTCCAGACTCTGAAGGTCACCCTGAACAGGGGAGGCTTGAGAAGCTGTCACAGGCAGGGGAGCCTGAGGAGGCGAGACTGGGACAGGAAAAGGTCCCAGGAACCTGGGACAGGAAATGCACAGTAGAGAAAACAAAGGGAACGTGGAAGTCTGGCTCCAGGTAGTGATGTCTCAATATTGGTTCAGTAACTGCAATAAATGCCCCATTCTAATATAAAATGTCAGTCATCAGGGAAAGTGAGAAGTGTATGGGAACTTTCAGTACTATCTCTGTAATTTTTTCTTTGTAAATCAGAAACTGTTCTAAAATTAAAAGTTGATCTTAAAATCCCAAGAAGAAAACTACCAGTGCTGGGGGTGCAAGTAAAGAGGTTTTTATTATTAATACTATATTTTACTACTTTATTTATTTATTTATTTATTTATTTATTTATTTATTTAGAGCCAGAGTCTTACTATGTTGCCCTCAGTAGAGTGCTGCGGTGTCACAGCTCACAGCAACCTCCAACTCTTAGGCTTAAGCGATTCTCCTGCCTCAGCCTCCCAAGCTGCTGGGATTACAGGTGCCCCCCACAATGCCCGGCTAATTTTTTATTGCAGTTGTTTTTAGCTGTTGTTTAGCTGGCCTGGGCCAGGTTCAAACCCACCACCTTCAGTGTATGTGGCTGGTGCTGTAACCACTGTTCTACGGGCGCCAAGCCTACTACTATATTTTTTAAGGAGACACGATTTGGCTCTGTCACCCAGGTAGGAGTGCAGTGGCATGATCATAGCTCACTGCAGCCTCAAACTCCTGAGCTCAAGTGATCCTCCTGCCTCAGCCTCCCAACTGGCTAGGACTACAGGCATGCCCGGCTAACTTTAAAAAAAAAATTGTTTTTCATAAAGACAGGGTCTTGCTATGTTGCTCAAGCTGGTCTCAAACTCCTGGCCTCAAGTGATGCTTGTACTTTGGCCTCCCCAAGTGCTGTGATAGGTGTGAGCCATACTCAACCAAAATGCAAATTTTATAGCAGAAAACATAGCGTATTTGAATTTTGGAGCTCTTAATGCCATGGGAATGCATGTCTCCCAAAGGTCTCTTTCACTCTGATTTCAGGTGAAGTGTAGATGGAAGTAGGAGGTCTCTATTGTTAATGTATTATACTTGTTAATGCCTGTAAATGCCAGAAAAAGATGTCAAAACATATCATTAGCCGTGACGGCAGAGGACGAAGGAATAACATAATTAATGACTTTGCTAATTGCTGTTTCCTTTATTAACGTTCATTTTTTTAATTTGACAAGCACATAATACATATTATTTAGCTTTACATTTGTTGTAAAAGGGGATACAGATAGTGGCTTTTCTCCTCAACTGTTCCAGTTTTGAATTAGAACACCGTGAAACTCTGCTAGTGTTGGTAAAATGTTGGTTTTCAGAATATAGAATTACTAACATTTCCCTTTTCCTAAGTTTACTTTTGAGTATGTAACATTCAAGTGAGGACTTTGCTTCTGTAGCTCCAAAACTTTGATCAAACTCATCTGTTTCAGACCTTGGGAGCAATTCCAAAGTGATTACATCAGTAAAGGCATTTAATTGGGTTGTTTATGTGGTTTGCTTACTAAGAAGAGTTCTGTTTTTTATATAGGACTTTGCTTATTTGAGACTATGAAGCGAGCCATCACAATCTTAAGAGTATTTTTCCCCCTTACTGCTAATTGAAGTCCTAGGTTTTTACCCCTATTTTTCAGAGGCTTTTGTTATATTGAAACTAAAGATACTCTTGGGATATTCTATTCAGTTTAAGGCACCATGAAGATATCCAGTGATATGAACAAAGTGATCTGCGTAGGGAGGTGGTCAACTATGGAGATTCTATTTTATATTTGTCACTGGTGGAATAGAGGGGTTTAAATTTTTTTTTTTTTTCTTTTCAGTTTTTGGCCGAGACTGGGTTTGAACCTACCACCTCTGGTGTGTGGGGCCGGTGCCCTACTCCTTGAGCCACAGGCAACACCCAAGGGGTTTAGAGTTTTTTGTGTCCTTAAAGATAGAATCAGGGGGAGGTTTTTATTTCTGGCATTAACTTCCTACCTTGTCCCTTGAGTACCGATCTTGGGTGTTTAGAGGAGGTATCTGAACATGGCCCCAGACAGGCCAGCATGCTTTGCTCGTAGAAAACTGACCAGAGCAAAAAGGCCTTATAGGAGTGAGGAGGTAGATGTGACCTATGGGTCTTTAGTATGTTTAGAAGATTCAGCCCCAGACAGCAATCTCCAAATCCTTGAATTTAAGAACCCATTTCTCATCAAAACAGTTTGCAGGTTGTGCCCCCTACAATCATGATACCCCTGGAGAGGGAAAGTCTCATATGTCAGTCGTACCAGAAAGTATGTTAGTCCTGTGAGGAACTAATGCTTTAAACTAAATTGGCATTTTATTAACTAAAACTGCATTTCTGTAGAGCTGATAAATAACAGGAGGTATTTCCTTGATTTTTAGGGAGCGTTTCTGGTCTGACATGCTCCCATGTGGATTATAAAACATGTCTCCATTTCAGACATATTAAAGTGGGATAAAGGAAGGACATCTGAAAATCCAAGAAATACATGGGACACAGGTTGTTGCAGTCCCCGAAAAGTGTTTCTGAACTTGGCCTTGTGCTCTTGCGAATTCCATAGCCCCATGTGTGGACGACCACTGATGCTAGAGTGTCAGATCATCTGCCCTTTGCAGATGGAGGGTAAATCTAGTTTACTGACAAAACTACTCATTTGGTCTCTTTTTGTGAGTGTGGGTCTTTTCCAGTCCAACTATGCTTCAAGAAAGGCATGCAGTCCACCGTGGGGGGGGAGGGGGGGCAGATGCCACCCAGATGGGGACCTCGCACCCTGGACTATCTCGGCACATTTTCCTTAATTCTGTTTTTGAGGACACCATGTTCTAAAAAACACCCTTTCTAGTATTATTCCCTTTTCCCTCAGATTACAACATTGTTGACTCCTATATAAATCAAAGATTTCACAGTTGTCACTCATTAGGACCTCTGACACCAGATGCCATATTAAGTTCCAGAACACTGGGTAAAAATCTAAGGGCAGTTGTAGAAATTAAAGGAATTCTCCTCCATGGCTGGTCAAGGTAAATAATTAAAGCTTCAACAGGACAGAAACTTGAGTCTGGGTAGAAGATAAACATGAAGCTAATCTTTATTATCATCTTAATAACTTATTTTTACTCTCTTTCCCTTTTTAATCTATAGTAGAAGAAATAGCACTATGTACACATACTTTTTAATTCTATTTTAATGAAAACAAAGTGTGGTTTTAGGGCTGGGTGCCTTTGGGAGGCCGAGGCAGGTGGATTGCTTGAGCTCATGAGTTTGAGACCAGCCTGAGCAAGAGCAAGACCCCATCTCTAAAAAAAATAGCCTGGGTGGGTGGCACCTGTGGCTCAGTGAGTAGGGCGCCAGCCCCATGTACCAAGGGTGGTGGGTTCAAACCCAGCTCCAGCCAAACTGCAACAAAAAAATGGCTGGGTATTGTGCCAGGCACCTGTAGTCCCAGCTACTTGAGAGGCTGAGGCAGGAGAATTGCCTAGGCCCAGGAGCTGGAGGCTGCTGTGATCTGTGATTCCACAGCACTCTACCGAGGGCGACAAAATAAGACTCTGTCTCTAAAAATAAATAAATAAATAAATAAATAAATAGCCTGGGCATCATGGCAGGTGCCTGTAGTCCCAGCTACTTAGGAGGCTGAGGCAAAAGAATGCTTGAACCCAACAGTTTGAGGTCGTGATGAGCTATTACGCTATGGCACTCTACTGGGGGCGAGAAAGTGAGACTGTGTCTCCAAAAAAACAAAGTTTGGTTGTAAGTAAGGAAAGTACAGTTGTACACACCCATTTGCTTTTGCTGACAACTAACACGCAAAGAATGTGTTCTGGAATCTAGCTCCAAACTTTAAAAAGGCTGAAAGTCTCTTATCATTTTTTGGCTATGAATCAACAAGTTCAGCAAATCTCAACAGTGCTGCTAAGTGGAAGCGTGCCTTTTATAAAATGTTAAATTGCTGTTTAAAACTTCATCATCTCCTTTGGCCCACATTTTGTTTCCCTTTTCTTTGAAAATCCTGATATTGAAGTACTTCAGGACCATGGCTATTTATTTTTTTTTAGCAAAACACCTTTCCTTTTTGTGCAAACTTACTACACAGATTCTTAAAGCAGTACTGTTGAGTGTAACTTCATGAATTCAAAATTATATCTTTTCTTACAAAACAGATGAGAATCCTGTGAAAATGAGACAACACGTTTGAGTGTGCATGTTGATTTGTTACCACAACATAAGAGGTTTGGTCTATTTTTAGGTGTGTCTTCAGTGGAGAGTTTGCAGAATCCCTGCTGCCACTTGGAAGGTGCTTTGGGAAGCCATGTTCCTGCGCAGTGGATTCTGAAACCGTAACAACCTTCTAGGAACAGTTTTGTGGCATAGGTGTATTTCCTGAAAACAGGCTGCACATTCAGAACTGTTGTGGGGATGATATAGTAGAAACAGCTTTGAACATGCATTAAAATATCTGAGCTTTCATAGCTCATGTCAGCATGTCCTAAGCTCTAGGAGGTACCACCTTCAAGCCAAGGACCTTTGTTTAATCCCGGGTTTCCCAGATGTATTTGTGCACTCCTTCCCCCAACCCCAGTGGCTGCCCATCTCCTGTGAATAGTTTTAGAAACACCATTTTGAGGATTTGAAACCTTTTTGTTTGCCTTCTTTAAATTTACCTTGAATGTTCTGTATGTGAACTGTTGTGTTGGGTCAATTATGCTTGCAGATCAGGTAAGGTTAACAGCTTCAGTGGTTAAACACCCAATGTTGCGTTCTCTGACATTTTCATAAACCGTAAGCCCTGAGATCTCCTGATTCTTAGAGCGGTGGCAATGCTGGAAGATTTCCCAGCCAGTAACTGGCATGATGGAAACAACGGCATCTCCTCTTTCATCACAGAACCAAGTTCAAAAATCTAATGTTAGAGAATATTTTCTATTTTTCCATTTCTCATTGAAAAGGGGAGAGGGGTCTGGAGAGCATAGCTGACTGTAATTAAACCAGCATTCAAGGGCATTTGTAAAGAGAAGCCTCAGCCTTGCTGAGGGCACAATAATGGAGCTGTGACATCCGAGTGGGTTCCTTTGCATGTCTGTGTTTAAGGTTAAGGACAAATGGTGGAGCCAGGAGCTGTAGATCTGGGAGGGGAGGGACTCTTTAAGCGAAGGGATTTGGGACAGTCAGGAGGCAAAGTGGAAACTCAGGGCTGGTAATTCTGGGAATGAAAATCTGAAGCTTTGAGTCAGATTTCTCAGAGAGCGGAGAAAGGTGGTCATTATGGGCAGAGAAAGCAAGGGAGAGAGGTTGAAAAGTGTGGGCAGCCTCAGCTCCCAGACCCCAGGAGCTGGGAGCCCAGGAAGGAGATGGTGAGTGGACTCAGTGAGTGGACTCTTGCAATAGCTGAGCCTGGGGTCATGGGCTGTAAGGAGAGCAGCTGTGGGCCACCAGGGAGAGATGTAGAGGGCGGGGTGGACTTCCTACCCCATGGGATGGTTGGAAGGGTTGGGCAGTGGAGGCATTGGGTGTACAGGCCTCGAGTTGAGGATATCTGAGCGTGAGTTTAATCTGTTCACTTGGAACATCCCTTAGTGTTCCAAGAATAGATTCTGTTCACTCTTTATTGCCATCAAAAACCTTGAGGTTATGCTATAACCCAGTTATAACCTAAGAATATGGGGAATGAGGAGAGGGAGGGGAGGGAGGGGGGAGGATGGGCGGAGGGAGGGTGATTGGTGGGATTACACCTGTGGTGCATCTTACAAGGGTACATGTGAAACTTAGGAAATGTAGAATATAAATGTCTTAACACAATAACTAAGAAAATGCCAGGAAGGCTATGTTAACCAGTGTGATGAAAATGTGT
>CAUYPK010015280.1:0-19644 GCA_963574355.1 Loris lydekkerianus
TCAAAAACTGCATGGGAGCTGACACCCAGTTCTTCTGCCATCCCACGCACTGTTTGTGATGGGTCAGTCTCCACCAGGGTCCTCAAATCCTCGTCCTGGATTACTCTAGATCGACCACTTCGGGGCTCATCTTCGAGGCTAAAATTTCTGGTACAAAATTTCGCAAACCAATGTCGAACAATGTGTTCATTAACAATATCATTGCCAAATGCCTGGTTAATTTTTCGGGCTGTTTCAGCAGCGCTTTGGTTCAATTTGAATTCGTAGAGAAAAATTGGCCGAAAATCGCTTAATGACATCATATACTAATAGGCTGAAAAGAATTAAAAAAATTAAAAGTAGAAAAAAATGAACAGCATCAATGTATAGAGTACAAAATTCTCCACCGATCAGTATATACCATGACACAGTAGAATAAATATTTATTGAGATATGGAGCTACAAAAACACATGACATTAAAACAGGCACAACTTTTGAAACAATAATTTTTCTCAAAACCCAGTGGCTTAAAACAAAATAATTATTTATCATCTCACAGAGTTTTTGTGGGTCAGGAATTCAGACATGGCTTGGCTGAGTGATTCTGATTCAGTGTCTCCCATGGGGTTGCAGTCGGATGTTGGCAGGCACTGGAGGAAGCACTTCTCAAGTGGCTGGCTCACTGGTGCTGGCTCTTGGCAGGAGGCCTCAGTTCCTCTCCACATGGACCTCTTCACAAGAATGCTTGACGTGCTCCTGACATCATAACTGGCTTTCCTCAAAGCATGCAATCAAAGAAGCAAGGTGAAGGTATTAGGTTATTAAAACTGAAATGTCCAATTTCAAATCAAAAGTTTAATTTATTACATCTTAAATAACAAGCACAATTAATCAAAGTGTGCACCTAAACTACCAACACCATCTTGTCATCTCAATGGTAGCTTATGTAGTTTGCCAGCAGTGAAGAAGCCCAGAGATAGAGTATTGTGTGAATGTCTAGTAGGCCCACATGATCTAGAGTCATATTTAAGTCCATTGCTTCTTTGTTTTGTTTATTTTCTGCTTGGAGGATCTGCCCAGTTCTGACAGTGGGGTATTGAAGTCCCTAGATATTGCAATGCTATTATTTATCATTTTGTTTAGATCATGTAAGATTTGCTTTATAAATTTGGGCACACCAATATTGGATGCATAAATATTTAGAATTATTATGTCTTCTTGCTAAATTGTTCCTTTTACCAATATATAATGACCATTTTTATCTTTCTTTACTTTTTTATGTTATTTTTTATTTTATTAATATTATCTTTACTTCTGTTGATTTGAAATTTATACAGTCTGCTATAAGAATTGCAACACCAACTTTCTTTTGGTTTCAACTTGCATGGTATATTGGTTTCCATCCCTTCACCTTGAGTCTGCATGGGTCCTTGTGGGTCAGATGTGCTTCCTGGAAACGGATATTTGGCTTGTATTTTTTTTATCCATTCAGCCAGCCTGTGTCTCTTCAGTGGAGAATTCAAGTAATTCACATTTAATGAGAGAATTGATAAGTGGGTGGATTTCTGATGATCCTGCTGTGTTGAACTTTATCCTATTGCTGGCAAGGATGAAAGAAACACTCTTACACTGTTGGTGGTACTGCAACCTAGTACAGCCTCTATAGAAAGGAGTGTGGAGATTCCTCCAAGAACTAAAAGTAGACCGACTTTTTGACCCAGTAATCCCACTATTAGGTATTTAGCTAAAGAAAAAAAAAAAGTCATTTTATCATAAAGACACTTACACTAAAATGTTTTATAGCCGTGCAATTTATAATTGCAAAGATGTGGAAACAACCCAGATGCCTGTCAGTACGGGAACGGTTTAATAAAATGTGGTGTAGGTACACCATGGAATACTACTCAGCTGTAAAAGAATGGAGATCTAATATACTTTGTAACAACCTGGATGGAATTGGAATGGAAAAACAAACACCACATGTTCTCAATACTAAATTGGAACTGGTTGATCAACAGTTATGCACACATATGGAAGCAAAAAAAGGAATTCAAGTAGGCGGGAGACGGGAGACTGGTGGAGGAGATGGGTAAACTTGAACCTAATGGTACAAGGAACACTTTCAGGGTAAAGGGCACGTTTACAATTTTGACTTAAAATATACAAAAGCAAACTGTATAACCTAAATGTGTGTAATCCTTTAATATTCTGAGATAAAACAAATAAAGTAGATTTGGATTAAAAAAAGAAAAAGAAGCCTGGAAAACAAGTAGTGATGAAATTGTGAAAAGCATTTTTCATAGCTTGTTGAAAATTGAGTATTTTTCTTTACAGGAAGTGGTCCAAAGCCTGGAAGAAGTGGCAGCCAGTTGGTATAAGGTCTGCTGAATGTGGTGGTTGACAGAGAGCTTTCAAGTCCAGCTTCTGTAGTGTGAGCAGTATTGTTTGTGGGAAATATGGTTGAGCATTGTCTTATATGAGGATTGGCCTGTCTCTGTTGACCAATCTCAGCTGCTTAATTGTAAGCATACTCATCATTTCATCTAATTGGTTGGGGTTGACTTCTACCAAGTTCCATGAAGCTATAGTGGGTAATGCCAGGGCTGGGCCCCCAGATAGACACCATTAGGGTTTTTTAATGAATGTTTGGTTTTGGGTTGTGTTTCAGCACTTCATCTTTATCTAGCCATTATGCCAAATGCTTGCAATTATCAAAAAGAATCCATTGTTTTCATCACACATTCTATAATATGTTGTAGGAATGGCTTACTTCTATGTTGTGACAGCAAAGAGAGGCAAGTTGCAAGGCGAAGATCCTTCTATCATTCGTTTGATTCATGTACAACCCATCTATCCAGCTTCCTCACCTTGCCAATTTGGTTCAAGTGGTCCCTTACTGCATAGTAATGTTAAACCTTCCTGCTGATTCACACTAATTGGTGTGTAGGCTGAGATGGATCCGTTTCCACTGTAGCTTTCAGCTCGTCACCTGCATGGCTCATTTTCAAGATTAAAATCACCAGAATGGGACTTCTCAAATCATCAACATACTGTGTGTTCATTAGCCACATCCTTCCCAAACACTTAGCTGATATTCTGAGCTGTCTGTGCTACACTGGTTCCATCATGAAACTCATATTGAGAAGATAACACAAATTTTTTACTCATCCATGTGTCACAAAAGTTTCTCTAAAAAATAATTAGAAAGATAATCACAAGCCAAAACATGCATTTGAAAGAATGAGGATGTCCCTTCACAATAATAATAAAACAAAAACCTACAAGAAGTGTCTAGGTGAAATGTTGGAGTTATCAGCTGTCAGACTTAGTACTTAAGGAAATCGGATATTTCATACTTAATAACCTAATACGGTCTCCTTAATCCCAGCCTTGTAAATCCTTAGCTTGATCTCGAAAAATATAAACAGTTACCTTTGTCATTGTCTGTTGGTCACACAGACTAGTCCTGCTGCAGTGTGTGAGGGGATTACACTGAGGTGTGACTACTGGAAGGAGCCCATCCCTCAGGGCCAGTAGGAGGCTGACCACTGCAACAAAGATTTATCAGTCACATACCACTGGGGGGTGAGGAACTGACCCCACTGATGTTTTCTTTTTGTATGTTTGCTTGTCCCCCCAAAACAAATATCAAAAAAAAGAAGAAAGACTAAACTCCCGCTATCGATGGGGTCAGCCCGTGATACCCCCCATGTGACTGTTTTTAAACACCTTGAATAGAGCAGAGAAACCCAATGTTGGCAGCTCAGAAAAGGAGAAAGGATGAGCTGAATCCCAGCAAGGCCAACTAGAAAGAAGATGGGATCCTCAGCTAGCCAGTGAGGGAGTGAGGAGCACAGCAGGAGAGCAGTGAGAAGTGGGCTGTTAGCAAAGCCCATTCTGTTCTCCAGGGTTCTGTGGAAATAGCTCGCAGCACCGCAGGCTGCTTGGGTACCAGGCAGGTCATCGTGAGCCTCCAGCTGTGGGTGCCATAGCAGATACTGAGAGTTAAACTGAACAAGTGTCCCAAGGTGGCAAGGGAAAAGCCAATAGGGAGGGACAACGATAACGGAGGAAGCGGCAAAACCACGGGCTGCCTGTACCTTATATGGGCAGAGCCCCGGGTTCACTTGATACCGTGACACAGAGCCCTTTTAGCTTAAGGAATGTGTTTATTACAGGAACTTTAGAAAATGCAGATAAGCAAGAAGAAAAAACAAATCTGTAACCCCACTGCTGAAAGAATGCTGCTGAAAATTATGGTTCCATTTTTGTTTCTAGCGATATGAAGGCATCCCTCTCTCTATAGCGGTGTATATTGTGTTTGACCAAAGTGTTGTTGCGCCCTTGTAACCTGCTTTTCCCATGGAGAGGTCATCTTTAGCATTTGTCATGAGTGATCTCTCTGGCAGTGTTTCTCAGCCCTCTCTTGGTTATTGCTCCCCTAAGGGGCCTTTTTAATACCACCATGAAATGTAATACAGCACATATACTGTGTATCTGTTTATATATTGCAGTTCTTGAAGGAATAATTGTAATAGCTAACATTGTACTGGAGCAACATTCTGTATAGCTTTATGGTAGCTCACTGAGTGCATAATAATTTATATAACCAGTCCTTATTGCTGAAAATGTGTATTATTTCCAGATTTGACTTGTTATATCCCTACATAATGTTGTAACAGATTCTTCACACATGTACAGGAATCATTTCTCTTATCTGTAACCTCCAATGTGACCTCTTCCTTTCCTTTCAGTTTCAAGACCATCAGTTTTTTCTTTATTCCTGAGGTCAGTAGTCCCTGAGTACTTACTTGATGCCGGTCAGTCCTGAGGCTGGCACTGGTGATGGAGAGATGGATGAAAAAGTGATTTTGTCTTGGGCAGAGCTCAGAGCCTGGTAGAAGAAAGAAAACAAGTATGAAGTGAAAAGGAATCAGGAAATGTGGATACCCAGAGAGGAACACAGAATGTTCTAAAGAGGTCAAAAGTGGGATATGTCACAGTCTAAGTCCTTCTTGGAACTCAAGTTAGGGCAAAAGGTCACATGATTCATGATTATTGCAAATCCCAACTTCCACATCTATACAATGTGCTGGCAATACTAACCTGACGGGTTATTTTTTTCCCCAAACCTTCAACTGTTGAAATGCCAAGCCCAGGTCAGAGAGTAGTCAGAGGAAATACTAAATTAGAGCCCACTTGAATTTTGTATATGATACTAATTAAACAACCAAACAAAATCTCCAAGAATTCTAAATGTTTTTTTCAGGGGACACTGTAGGTTATGATGGTATCAAAGCCAGAAAGAAATAAAACTTTTACTGAGAACTGTTTTTCCCTCTCACCCCTGAGTAATTCTAATAATATGCATGTAAAATACATTATGGCAAACCCTCTAACAATTTCTGCCTCTGTGATAAATGGTGCATTCTAGTAAAGCAAGAACATCTGCTTAATAATTCCACTTGACTGCTCTGCAAAGCTGCCCAGGATAGAACTTCGTCAGTTGGGTATAGCATGACGGAGATGATGTGGGAGAAAGATGTTTGAACCCAGAGAGGCCATTAATGTGACCTGGAGCTAGTAATTTAACTTTTCCAAGCTTAGGTTTCCTCACCCACAAAGTGGAGATAATAAATGATACTTAGTATGTACCCAGCAGGGTGGTTGTGAAGATTCAGTGAATAAATACATGTCAAGAGCTTAGTGTTAGTATCTGGTCCAGAGTGAGCAATCAGTAAGTGGAAGGTGATGATGATGTGATGATAAGGGTGATGGTGGTGATGATAATAATTATGATGGTGGTGATGGCAATGATGATTGTGATGGTGGTGGTGGTGGTGGAGATGATGATGGTGATGGTGGTAATGGTAACAATGATTATGAAGATGATGGTGGTGGCAATGGTTGATGGTGGTGATGATATTATGATGGTAGTGATGGTAATGATGATTGTGATGATAATGGTGGTGGTGATGGTAGAGATGATAATGGTGATGGGGATGGGGATGATGTTGGTGTTGGTGGTTCTGATAATTATGATGGTGGTGATGGTAATGGTGATAGTGGTGGTGATGGTGATGGTAATGATGGTGGTGGTGGTAGAGATGATAATGGTGATGGTGGTGGGGATGATGTTGGTGATGATGATGGTGGTGATCGTAGTAGTGATGATGATGATGGTGGTGGTGGTGGTGGTTTTGATGGTGGTGGTGATGGTAATGATGGTGGTCGTGGTAGAGATGATAATGGTGATGATGGTGGGGATGATGGTGATGATGATGGTGGTGATGGTAGTAGTGATGGTCGTGGTAGAGATGATAATGGTGATGATGGTGGGGATGGTGGTGATGATGATGGTGGTGATGGTAGTAGTGAGGACAATGATGGTGGTGATGGTGGTTTTGATGGTTGTGGTAATGGTAATGATGGTGGTGGTGGTAGAAATGATAATGGTGATGGTGGTGGGGATGATGTTGGTGATGATGACGGTGGTGATGGTAGTAGTGATGATGATGATGGTGGTGATGGTGGTTTTGATGGTGGTGGTGATGGTAATGATGGTGGTGGTGGTAGAAAAGTAAGAAACCATAACGTTAACATTAATCAGGAATGGTTTTCTGGTTGCAGTGCAGCTATAGTGGGATAGCAGTTTATTTCTGAAGAGCATGAAACTCAATTCAGCAATGAGATAGAATAGAAAGAACAGAAATGTCAGAGTCCAACAGGCCTGTCTCTGATTCTGACTGGCTCCGTGATGTTGAATCTCAGTGAGCCTCATTGTCCACCTATGAAATGAGAACAGCAGCTTTGCCACAGGTTGTGGAGATGATACAAGGAGGTTAATAGGTGAAAGCAGCTGGTGGTGGCACGCCCAGTAAACGTTAGTGTTGCTCATCAAAGGGATGTTCGGTAAACAGCTTTAACACTCCAATCAACCACTTTCTTTATCCCATCTCTTTTTTTTAATTGTTTGTGGGGCCCTTCCCCTCATAACATACAAAAATACCTGAGGTTTTGGAGGGGCTCGTGCTGTCTTGATACTGTCACTGTTTCGAAAGCTCCTGCTGGCTAAACCAGAGCCTCCTTCCACCAGCGTCCAAGTGATTTGAATATGTATATTTGTTTTATATATCAGTGTTTCATTGAGTTTGTCTTGTCTCCCTAACAAATTAAAGAAGTCAAGAATTCTGTTTTATTTACTTTTTGAATCTCATCTTCTTTCTTTTACCCCTATTCCCTCATTCTCTACCAATCCTCTGCCAACAAAAACTCTTTACAGCACAGTGCTGAACGTATAAAGGGCATTCAATAAATAAAGCTGTGTTTGGATTTCTTTCTTTCTTTTTTTTTTTTTTTTTTGTAAATCCTGCTTTTTCTTTTGGCCCCTTCCCTCCCCCCCCACATTCATCTTATCGTATGCCTTCAAATATACATAAGTACAGCCTTTTATGTTTATTTAGTGATCCACTTGTGAAAATAAATGTGTTATGATTTGGGGCAAGGGAAACTTACTGAGCATCAGAGTGTGTTAATAAGCTCAGTTCTGTCTGTGAAGGAATAGTGATTTCTCAATTTTAATAAACCTATGCCAGCAATTACAGCCTCCCCTGACCCAAGGTTACTAAAGTCAGGCGTGGGACCTCTTGCCTTGCTGATCAGCTGTGTGTCCTTCTTCCCTAAACAGAGGTGATTTGACCCTGGCTTAGAAGAGAGGCCTCTGGTCCAGTGCCCCATTCTTCTGGGGATCCACCAGGAACCCTCTGTTATTAGCTGGCTGTGTCATTGTGTTTTGTGCTACTTCTTGTCTTCTTTTCTCTTTCTCTTTCTTTTTCTTTTTAATTTAATCTTCAGTTATCTAATATGAACCCTTTGTGTGAATAATAGTGACCATTTGGGCATCTCCATCTGCCTTGTATTGTATGATCATGCAAACAACACCTTTTGTCTATGATGGTGTTTTGAACCTTTTTTAAAATCTCGCGGCACGCTTGAACTCATAGTTAAACTTCCATGGCACACTTAAATTATGTTGATCAAAAAAAAAAAAAGAAAGTAACAAAGGAATGTACTTACAGTGCTTTGATCTTCTTTTGAAAATAATTAATGTTCTTTAAAAATTTTTGTGGCATACCTGTTGAACATCACTGATCTATTATGATTCCTAAAGTCCATTGCTGCATACTTTAGTGGGCAAGAATGGAATAGAATATGTCACTTTATTTTGCTTTGTGCTCCCTGACTTACTACTGTCAGTTCAGGCCTGATCATTCTATCCCTCCTGTTTCCTCTGCTCATCTAGTCAGTCAGTCTGCCACTTAATAAATATTTATCAAGCATCCACTGCTATCCAAGGGCTGTTCCAGGCTCTGGAGATAGCACAGTGAATCAAACTGATAATGCCCAGCTTTCCGGAAGCCAACGTTCTAGCAGGGGAGAATGACCCGAATTAATTCAGTGGAAACTTGTTTTAGACTCTGAACCTTGGAAAAAGTTCACTTCCCATGGGCTTATTAATTATGCTGAAGCAGACAATTGTTGCTGTTTACTAGAGATGAGAGTTCAATAAGCTTTAGCTTCATGGCCCAGAGGATTCGATTTTATGATTTAAAAAATAAAACACTTTAACCCTCTGCAGATGTCCCATCTGGTATGTTCTCTGTGTTCCCTGGAGGCAACAGGACGTTGTGGAAAAAGCCAGACCACAGCTTTGCTGTTCAAGTCACTTCAGCTTGCTGGGCCTCAGTTTATTGATCTGTAAAATGAGGGGGGAGAATATCTGAAGTTCCCTCCAAGTCTGCATTTCAATTATTCTGAAACTACAAGATCAAAATCCTTTTCCTGAAGAGCTATTTGACTCATTTTAGCTTTAAGCAGAGCCAGGGCATCTGAGAAATACCAAGCCTCCGTTATGACGAGTCACCATGAAAACACTGGCTGCTCTCCGGCTTGCAAGTCTGCTGTACTGTGGCCTAGAGTTAAATTTAGATAAAAATCAGTTAGGAGCTAAAAATATTCCCAGCTTTCCTGACAGGTTGTATCTATCATCATGGGAGGAAAAACAAGGAACTGGCTGCCTGGCGACAGGGAGTGGGCCGGGCTGAGTGTGAGGTCAGGACCGGGCAGCAATTTCACTGATTTGAAAGGACAGAGGCATTTCTTGGGAAGTCTGAGGAGACTGTGGGAGGCTTCGGCCTCAGGCGAGTTTGAGTTGGAGAGAAAGGTAGCCGGACCTCTGAGTGAACCACACTGCTTGTAACTTCTAGAAGGTTCTTTGAGGGAATCCTGCACAGAATGAAACGCTGAAACTTCCTTTGCTGCCTCCCTTAACCTGCCCTGGAGAGTTTCTTCAGCCAAAAGGCGTATGACTACTGAGTAGAAAGGTGAAGATTGAGTTGTTGTGATCCCCTGTGAGACCCAGTGTTGGCAGGCGGTATGGTGGAGCTTCCTTAAACCTGGAGGCCTGCCCTTCTGAGCCTCGATTACTCTTTGTGAAAATGAGGTGAAGCCACTCACCTGACAGGGATGTGGCAACAGGAAATGAGAGAATGTACGCAGAATGCTGCTTAGCACATTGTGAATGTCTGGGCACTAAACAACCTTATTGCTATAATGTTATTACGCCCTCCTGGGCCAAACAAGGAATGGTTGCAGCTTTGCCTGGGTGTGCCTGTGTGGACTAGTGGTGTGGGAATCACTCAGCCATGGGTTCGACCTGAGCTCCCCTACTTACTAGCTGTGTGACCTTTATTAAGGTCATCTTTCTGAGTCTCAGTTTCCACTTCTCAGAAATGGGTATGACACAGACTATATAAAATTATTATTAGAAGAATTACATAAGATCAAGTAATTAAAACACACAGCACACAGTAGGTATTCTATAAACATGGAATCATGCATTATCATGGTCAATTAGAATAAAATCCAGTCCACGAATGTTATTAATTAGGAGGCCTTGGGAAACTTGCTTCACCATTCTGAATGTCATTTTCTTCTTCAGTGAAATGGAGATAATAACAATGGTACCAGCTTTCTAGAGTTGCTATGAGGATGAGATGGCGTGTGAATGCATGTGAATCAATGAGCATGGTGCCCGCGTGCAGTGAAGCCCCCCCGGTGCCTGATAGCCCTTTCCTTCCTGCCGTCTTAATTCTTCCAGTACCCAGCTGAAGAGAGCAGCCCTGTGCTGGGTTTCTCCTGTCCTAAAACACTGCTGTAGAAAGCCACTCACTTTTTCTCACTTTCTCTCTCTCTGCCTCTGCTGCGGCTGTTGCTGGTCCATTGCTCTGTTGGCTGCCAAGAGTAAGCAAGAGGCTAGCTTGGTAAGGAATTTAAAATAAAACAGACTTCAGTGCACACACAGAGCAGAG
Source organism: Loris lydekkerianus (assembly GCA_963574355.1). Lineage (NCBI taxonomy): Eukaryota > Metazoa > Chordata > Mammalia > Primates > Lorisidae > Loris > Loris lydekkerianus. Next base: position 10,351 of record CAUYPK010015280.1, read on the forward strand.
TTTTGAATGATGCAGACACTCTCCTGTTCACTGCTGTCCCCGGCCGTCTGGCCTTGTCCAGTAGAGAGGAAGGCTATGCTAATTTGTTCTCCCACGTGGTGTCTCCCTGGTGTAAATGGAGAATTGAGCTCATTTCTTCTGCACTCCTCTCAGTGGCCTTAGGCCAGCAAAGCTGTTTGTCTCCCCTTCCAGTTTTCTGCTATAGCCATCCAGACAGCATTGATTGGTTTTCCTGAGATGGTGTTTGGGCATCTCCCCAGCCACCTAGGTACAGAAGGGAGGGCCTTTGGCCTGCGATGTGACCGAGGGGCGGCTGCCCTTCCTCTTGCTCCTCCTGGCTTTGGAGAAGCAGCTCTGAAATCTCTGACTAGGGTAGGCCAAGAAAATTTGGATAGGGTCACATGAACACTTGGTTTTATCTGAAGACAATCAGATCTCAGGCGGCCAAGATCACTGGGAAGAAATGTAGCCTTACATTGACGTTCACATTTGGGGAGACGTGGAGTTATCAGCCTCAGCTGGCTCCAACTCAGGGCAGATTAACTTTTATGAAATGATGGTCTCCAAACACACTTAGTAAATGCAAAAACCTCTATGTCTCCACATGCAGTGCGGGGCGGGGTGAGCTGCAGAGGTTCATGCTAGGGGGGGTCACTCTGTGGTCTGGCTCCAGAGTGTGAGGACTTGGGGAGGAGGAAGCCCTGCTTTATATGCTAAAAGCCTAGGCTTTGGTTGTGACCCACCACCAAGCAGTTGTGGGACCTGGGGAAGTGGGTAAGGGCATCCTGTTTCAGAGAAAACACCTCAGGACCCATCTCCAGGGATTTCTGTGGAAGGGAGGAGAGGCCTTTGTGCCATTTGAGTTCACAAACAGCTGACAATGAATTGCAGCTCTTTTCATATGCTCTGTTGTGACTGTTGGGCTAGTTACTTGTCCTTTGAACTTCAGCTTCCCCATCTGTAATACAGACAAGATAAAATTCTATTTGTCAGGGTCTTCCAAGCAGCTGACACCATGACAGGATTATGTGTTCAAAGATTTTATTAGAGGAAACAGATTAGGAGAGTGGTCAGGCAGCAAAGCAGGTCTGAACTCAACTGAAGGAGAGAGGGAGGGAAGGGCAGGAGGGAGGGTCCTAGAGCCTCGGGGAGGCTCAGCAGGGCCATCAGTGAGTGTGTCCTGCAGTCAGGGGAGTCCTGTGTCTCCCAGGGATGGACATGCCTCAGTACCTCTGCTGTGTTCATCTGCTGCCCCCGGAAGCAGCCCGTGGGAAGCGAAGTCTGGTGCCAGCACTGCCGCAAGGATGGATTTCAGAGTGCAGCAGCTGGCCCTTGGTGAATTTCACTGCCTGTAGTTGGAGATCTGTGAATGACGTTTATTCTCATGGGTGCCACAAATGCCTACACTGCAGGGCAGCTGTAAGGAAAAGAGCTAAAAGATGTAGGGTGTGGCCAGTCCTACTTACAGGATGATGTGTGTCGGTGCGTTATGTATGGGCATTTTGGCTGTAGAATGTAGAAGGAAAAACACCAGACATGGAATCAGGAAACCTGGGAGGAGAAAATAGCCCTTCTCAGGGTTTTTCAAATTATTGGATTAGTTGAATCCTTCCCTTAACCCAGAGAAGTCAAGTGCCGGAGGTCATAAAGTTAGAATGCAGCAAGCCTCAGATCTGAACCCCATTAAAGTCTTGTGACATTAGTCTTGTGGCCCAATTGCTGTCCCAAGGCTAAGGTAGGCACTGTTATCCCCAGGAAGAGATATGTCTACGTATTTTGCTGCAGCACCTAGAATTGTGCCTGACACAGAAGGCATTAGCGAGATATTTGAGTGATGAATCCACGGACTGTCCTTTAAGCCTGGCGTCCAGCTTGCTCACTGGGTTCCGTTTGAGCACCCCATCTTTTAGGCCTCCCTGACAGTGCTGCTCCTAGGTGGAAACCAGGATGCTTGGGTCAGAAGGATGTCTCCCTTTTTTGATGTCCACAAGGTTGAGGCAGAAGCAGCCACTGTGCGTTGTGCTTTCTGGCCAAGGAAACAGGAGGGAATGCGTGTTGTTAGCAGCTCATCTGCCCCCTAGTCCCCCACGCTGGAGTATCCAAGCTAACATGGTCTCGGGAGGAACATTCCAGGGCTTGGCTTTTAGATCAGGCATGTATTCTGGGGAGGAGAAGAATAAAGCCCCTGGGCCCTGTCCTTGTGAGCGTTAACGCATTGTGAAAGTGCAGAATTGCCCATCAAGATTCCAAACAGCTGCCTATTGTAGTTTCCCATTTCTGATATGTGGGCCTCTCAGACTTGAGCTTTCTCACCCTCAACATGCTGTAATTAGGCTGAGCCTTTGTTCTTGGCTAGGAGCCCTGTCATTCTGGCATCTACTTTTGGACAGGAAAAACGTGGATTTGGGTGGCTGGCAACTGGTACAATGCAGAGGGAAGTGATATTCGAGGACATTCCCGTGGCGTCAGCATGGGCATTTTTATTTTCCCAAGAATCAGCCAGACCGAGGGTACAAGTGGTTGTGCCTGTTGCTGAGGACATATTATTGAGTCTTTGGTTTGTAGTTCAGTCAATGCTATTTTCCCATCAATAAAGGCAACATTTGAACCAGACGCCCAAGTTTTCAGGCAGGACCAAGCCCACTACAAACCCTTCCCTCTTACAGGGTTTCTTAGATGCCCAGTGAAAAAGTGTGAACTTAAGTTGACAAGATAACGCTACAGAAGGTTGTGGCTTCTTTCTCCCCTCTCCCTCCCTCTGGTCTTTATCCTCAAATAACATTTATTGCCTGTTTCTTTTATGTCAAATATGTGGAATTCAGAGATGAGTAAGACACAACCTCTGCCCTCAAGAAACTCGCTGCCTCCCAGGATGTTGTTTTGGTTTTGAGTTGAGTTGATGGAAGTATTTTTAAAAAGTCTTTTGGGGGGTTTAGAATTCACATTATGGAGGACAGTATGATAAGATTCACCCAGCAAACAGGAAACCGGAGCAATAGATCAACAGCCATACAGTCGTAAACTGAGAACTTGGTTGTTTTCCACAGGACAGTTGAGAGTTTATTTATGTAGATCATTTTTCTTCATGACATGTAACATGGAAAACAAGGGGAATCCTCTCCTCACAAATAGGAAAGCAGAGTTAAAGGACTTCTTCAAACTTCCAGCTTTTAAACCAATGCTGGATCCCTCCAGAACCCTTTCTCTAAGAAGTGAACAGCAGCAAACTTTCTAGATTAACAGGTCAGAGAAGAATTGGGGGATTGAGTATGAGAATGTATGTGACGCCTTTGGCACATTTTCTAAGCATCCAAGAAAAGTGGTAGTTCTTGTTATTATTTTGTTTTTCAGCATCATTCTTGTTGTTTTCTCATTCCTCGACGCTGGGGCAGCTGGTGCAAGGCTGTTACTCAGTATCCATGGAGAATCCCTGAGAACCAAATAACGCTGGAATCGGCCTTGGCCAGGGTTATGGGCAGATGCTGGCCTATCAGGGCAGGTGACTCAGCATGCCAGGGTCTGACCCAGGCCCGGGAGAAGCAACACGACAGCTCTTCTCTCTCCAGGCCCCTGAAATTAAGCCCTAGGCATCATCCGTATTTGTTGCTGGGTAGGTTTGTGTCTCTCGCAGTTCTCAGAACTGTTGGTGAATATGGCAGGTGGAAGAAGGAAAATGTATATCCTTCATGGAAGGTGTGCTGTCCATCTGGGACAAAGGGGGAATCTGTTACAAAGTCTGCTTCTTTTTGAAGCTGCACATTCAGAAATAGAATGTGGCCAAGTGACGGACTAGAACAGATGGGCCAGGGCTCTGCTGGATTTTAGGAAGGCCCGCCTTCCTGAGGAGAATTAATGGAGCTCAGGTCCTGGGAGGGTGAGCACACTCTTGGCATGCAGCTGTCTGATGAGACTTGTGCTGCGCTCATCTGTGAAACATATTGGATCTGGGAAGTAAGTCTTGAATCCTGGGTCACGTTAGTGTCAGAATCATCTTTTATTACTTCCATGAGATATTACATGTGAGGTGCTTACAGCTGTGCCTGGCACACAGCTCACATTCAGGACGTGCAAATACTGACCAACACCAGCAAATTCTTCTTTGGGTTGAGGGCTCTTTTCTTAAATCAGTGTGGTGGTATTGCAAAGAGATAAAACTTCCTGTTCTGTTTAAGACTTGAACTAAGTCCCTTCCTACCTGGCTCCCCAAAAATACACAGATTTGTTTTTTTTTTTTTTTTTTTTTTTTTTAATGGTTGAATCCTTATCTTAAAATCTAGACTCCCAGGATGGTAAATAGATTTAATTTGGTGTTGCAGAGTCTGGCTGGATCCCTTTTTGAGAAGAATTCTGTGGCTGATTTCAGACTCGTGGTAAAAGTATATAGTGATTGATTAGTAATGTCTGTCATGGGTATAGGCTAAGGACGGGGAGGTGTGTGTGCCATGCTTTTACCATCACTAACTAAACAAATGATCTTCAAGGCCCTCTTTCCTAGGTCACAATGAACACAGGGCTCATTTGTGAAGATGATGCTATTCTGGCAAGCAGCTGAGACCTCAACAGCTGTTTATCTTCCTGGTCATGTTTCTGGTTTCTGGCTGTTTGTCTTTTAACAAGAGGTCAGTGATCGAGGGCTCCTCCACATCTGCAGGGAGTTTCCTGCAGAATTAAGATGTGTAAAATAAACCCACAAAATCAAAGCCCCAAGCAGATGCTAGAGATTGTTTCTCACTTGAGGTCATCCTTCTTGTAGAGGGGCATGGGGTTGTGGGGGTGGGGGCTTGTAGAGAAATGATGTGGAAGGACATACCCGAGGGGCTGGACTCTAGCAAAACACAGGCAATGAAAAAATCTCAAAGTGGTGAGAAATCACCCTGATGGATGTCCTTCTCCATTATATCCATTAGGAAGGGGAAATAAGGTGATGGCCACTATACTCTGCTCTGCCAAACACTTGTGAAGTATGTATATACACTCTCCCACAAATGCTCAAGCCTTTAGAGCCTTCTTAATCAAGTAAGTAGGGCTACTATTTTCCAACTTTTAAAATAAAAATATCCCAGCACTCTGGGAGGCTGTGGTGGGAGGATCCCCTGAGGTCAGGAGTTCCCAAGACCAGCCTCAGCAAAGTAAGACTCTATCTTTACTAAAAATAGAAAAAGTAGCTGGGTGCTGAGGTAGTCACAGCTACTTGGGAGGCTGAGGCAAGAGGATTGTTTGAGCCCAAGAGTTTGAGGTTGCTATGAGCTGACACCATAACACTCTACCCAAGGTGACAGTGTGAGAGTCTGTCTCAAAAACTAAGAAAATAAATAAATAAACAAATAAATAAAAATAAATTCTACATCCTTGGTCTCCGTGGTGAAGGTCTGATGACACAGGGAAAGAGGTAGCAGGTGAACAAGTCAATGCCTTTTATCCCAAGTTTGTAATGGTTTGTTAAAGCTGCAGTTCCATTGCTATTTAAACATAAAAGAAATTTAAATTCAAATTATTGGAAAGTCAGAATTTCTAATCAGCAATATTTAAGACCAGGAATTTTATACTTCATCACTTTAACATTTAAGAAAAAAGGAAAATAGTAATTTGAGTGTGTTTGTTTGTTCTTCAAGTTGGAGATCAGTGTGTGGAATAGTTGGTGTTATCACTGGTCGTTAAGAATATTCCACACTTAACCATATTTGAGTTTGCTTTGAAGTCCCAAGTGTTCAGAGAAAAAAATAGCTTTCACTAAATTAGACTTTTTAACAAGGCATACAGTATTGTATTTCTGAGAGATGAGTTTTCAAAACCCACATCTAAAAACACATAATTTCTGTTCTTTCAAATATTCTTTTATTCATAACTATTATATTTCCCTCATTTGTTAATTCAGATACAGTGTCCAAAGCAACATACAGATTCAGTTCCGATCTCATTTTTCTGTAGGAATTGGCAGAGATTCTAAGATTGACACACAACCTGTCCAAATGAGCTAGACTATCACACTTTCAACAGGGGAAAATGCTATTTATTGAGGTCAACTGAAGGTGACTTTGATTGCATTTTAACACATGCTTTAGGGAGACAAAGGGAAGTGTTTGCACGGGTGTCATTTACTTAGGGCCTAAAATTGAGGGCCAAGCTCTTCCAGACCTAGGACAGACCATGTGTGTGTGAGTGCGTGTGTTGGGCAGCCATGATCCGCGTGGGCAGGAAGAGAGAGGAGTGTAGGAAGAAGAGCTATAATGGCCACCCAGGTCCTGTGCGTGTGGACATGCCTCAGCTGGGTACAACACTAAATTGCTTCCCTAGTTCCATCCTTATGAACCACTAAAAAAGTGAAGCAGTCATTTTCTGACCCAAGAGAGAACTGTAAGAGGCAGTAGTGGCTGCAGCAGCCAGGCCAGAGGTGGAACCTGCAGTGACCACAGTCGGGGTTGCAGAGAACAGGTGGCTGCGTTACAGTCCAGGTGGACCCAGTAGAGCCCCGGGAGCTGGGGGTGAGTGTGGGGTGGGGAGGCGGATCCTGCAGGGGGGATCCTGCCCCTGGAGGCCTTAGCCCTCTGTGTTCAGTGTGTAACCTTAGGAGAAAAACCACAGATACTTGTCTTATAAGCTAAACACTAACTCACAAGGATTAACTAGTTAACATGTAAAAAGTTGTATTAAATTGAAACTGGATAAACAGGTCTAGCCTGATAAATAGCTAAAAGGTTCCCCAGCCAGGGATGGGTCATCTCTGAGAAGCCTTGGACACTCTGCAGGTCTCCCCTGAGCTCTGGGAGATCCTCAGAAACCTGGGCCCCTAGTTCGGCTGGAAGATGAGGCTGTCATTTCATACAGGAGGGGGCATGTGGGTACCCTAGATGGGCCTGGGAGAAGGCCGAGACACCCAGGAGACATTCCTGGAAGGCTGGAGGGTTAGGAAAGTTTGTATTTCTGAATGGAATGCAATGTAGGCAGAATGGCCAATTTTGAAGGTCAAACTGGGCTCTGGTCTGGACTGTCATTTGCTAACGATTAAGAACAAGTTTCTGCACCTTTCCCAGCCTCAGCTTCTTCCTTGTGTACATGGGTGGCGCTGGTAACGTCCATGAAGGATTATGAGGGTTAAATAGAAAAGGAGTGTGCTCAATCTTATTTTCTTTCCCTGTTTTATTATTAAACCTCCCCTCTCAGACCCCCCAAATCCTATCTCCTTATTTCTCTAAGAACTAGGTTCAACATGTGGTTTTAAACACTGAACGATCAGAAGTCTGAACTTTGAATCCTGGAGTTTCCCTAATAACTGTGTCAGTCCTATAATCCTCGCACCCCAGGAAATGGGAGGACTCCCTAGGTGATGGCTCAGGTACCCCCTTCTTTCTGAAAGCTCAGCAGTAGCACAGGAGAATCCAAAAGCAGTCTGTCTGCATGTTGCATGATAACGTTTCTTTTTCTTCTTTTTTTTTTTTTCTTTGCAGGTTTTGGCCAGGGCAGAGTTTGAACCTGCCACCTCTGGTAAATGGGGCCAGCTCCCTACTCCTTTGAGCTACAGGTGCCACCCCATGATAACTTTTCTTTGGAGCTGAGTCTGAACCACCTGTAGATATCAGGGAGTTTCACGTTGTCCCAATTTATATTCACACGTGGAACCTAGAATCAGGCCATGAGCTAATGCCCAGAGCATGTGGACTGTGGCAGATTAATATACTGATCTGCTCTGCAGTAAGGTTCCTTCAGCTCTGATTTCTCCTTTTATGGTGTCTTTAGAGAAACACAGGGAGATTAGGAGGTAGTTGACTGAGGCCTTGCAAACATGTGTATTCATCACATCAGGGCTGGAGTTTAGCTTTTGTTTTTGAGCTAGTTCTGTTGTTTGGGTTTGATTAATCTGTGCCTGAAAACTGAGATTATTAGAAGGAAAAGGCTCCTATAGTCTGCCTCTTGGTAGGAGGTTAAAGAAGGGGAAAATGGACGAGGTGGAAAAGACCTCCGAGCTCAAGAAAGACAATAATTTCCCAGTTTAGGTGTTGCCAGAACTGAGCCCGGAGTCTGACCATTGTCTGGAGACTAGAGTTAGAGTTCTGTCCCAGAGGTCCCCTCTGTTCCTGTAGACACAGGAGCCCAAGTGACGAGTGATTACCTAGGCTGCTTGTAGGGCTGTCTCACTCTGGCCACTGGCCATCTTCTGCAGCCTTGGCTGGACTCAGGCCCTCTTGTCCTGACCTTGCCTGCCCCCAGGGTTCTGTTTCCTTTGTGTTCAGCTCCTAAGATAGTACCCTTTTCGTGCTCTTCATAGCATTTTAGCATTCTGGGAGGGTGTTATTTCCTTTACACTGTTTTGACATTCTGTGCTATTTTCTTGCATCTTTTGCCTCTGTCTATCCAAACTATTATTTCTATCTGGGGTATTGATTGACTGACTGATGGATTGATTTACTTGTAGAAAAATTCTTATTCATCCTTAAAAACCCAGATTAAATTTCATTGCTCTTAGAAAATCTTTGCTGACCTTCTCAATCACCTCTGCACTTTGCATACACGTCCCTTTATACTAATCACAGTGCATTATTTTATATTTGTTTTCATGCCTTGTCCCTATGGGAAGATGTAGTCTCATTAAAAATGGGCTGCCTGCATTGAAATCCCAGCACTAGAATTTGCAAGCTTCATAACTTGAGGTAAGTTCTTAACCTCCCTGTGCCTCAGTTTCCTAATTTGTAAGATTGGAATAATGAAAGTATCCACCTCATAGGGATGCTATGAGGATTAAATGGTAAGTTTGTATAAAGCATAGACGTGCTCAGCAAATCCTAATTATGCTTGGTGTTACTCTGAATTTCCAGGCTTCAGCACAGCATTTAGAGCTCAGTGTTTATTAGCAGATGTTAGCTGATCGGCTCTGCTCTGTGAGTCTCGGTGCCTGGACTATGTGTTTGCTGAGGCAAGGTGACATGTCCTGCTTATTGGTGCACACAGTGGGCCCCCACCTTGCAGGATGCATTTCTTATCCCAATTTCATAGATAAGGGGCCTGAGCCTCTGAGAATTTAAATGACTTGCTGACAGTCACTTTATTTTTTTTTAATTGATTTTAAATCATAGCTGTGTACATTAATGCGATCATGGGGCACCATACATTGGTTTTATAAACAGTTTGACACATTTAAGGTTAATATACCTTCCTGGTATTTTCTTAGTTATTGTGTTAAGACAGTTGTATTCTACATTTACTAAGTTTCACATGTACCCTTGGAGAGAAAATCTTTATGACTTCAGGGTAAGTAAAAATGTCTTAGGACACAAAAAGCAATGATCCATAACATTTTTA
>CAUYPK010015281.1:0-59598 GCA_963574355.1 Loris lydekkerianus
TACCTAGTAGAGGAATTATAGGAATTGTTTACATGGATGGAGCTGGAACATATTCTTAGCAGAGTATCTCAAGAATGGAAGAAAAAGTATCCAATGTACCCAGCCCTACTATGAAACCAATTTATAGCTTTCATATGAAAGGTAAGACCCAATTATAGCCCCAGAAGAAGGGGAAAGGAGAGAGGGAGGGGAGGGGAGGGGGGAGTATGGGTGGAGGGAGAGTAATTGGTGGGACCCCACCTACGGTGTATCTTACAAGGGTACATGTGAAATTTACTAAGTGTAGAATATAAATGTCTTAACACAATAACTAAGAAAATTCCACGAAGGCTATGTTTGATGAAAATATTTCAAATTATATAGAAAACTAGCACATTGTACCCCAATGATTGCATGAATGTATACAGCTATGATTTAATAATAAAAGAAAAGAATACTGATGTTAGAGGAAAAATGCAATTGTGATGCGCTGAATCTCTTTCTACTCCCTCGTTTATCTGTTCTATAAGTTTAGAATTTTGCATATTAAGTTGTTCTTCCCTTATGGACATTACGCACGTACAGCTGAGTCACAAGGATAGGAAGCAGCAAGTGAGACTTTGAATGTAAGCCTTCACAGGATCCAATTTTTTTAACTAAGAAGAGGAGCCATATTAATAAGTACAGAGTCTGTACTAAGTGTGTGGAATATTCAGACATTTGTACTGGTCACCCTGTGTTATGGAGGGATAGCATGGTTATTAGCCATGGCAAGCTGTGGATAGTGGACATTTTCAGCAATGGCTAAAAACTCTTCTGGATTGTCTACTGAGACTGTCATCATCGGGTCACTATGCCGACAGATAGTGGGAATGGCTGGCAATACCCAGCTGTACTGTGCTATTTACAACAAGGCAGCAATAAGTTTCTTGGTTAATCCCCTCCCACACTGACCCTGGGTCTGCCCGTGTAATCTGTGTTGGCCAACAAGACACAGCAAATGTGGCAGACGCAGAAGCTTTAACATTTCTTGTTTTTGTGGCTTGTCCTTTTATGTTCCCTGGTGAATGTTGTGCCCACCACCATGAGAAGAAACTCAGGTGAGCCTGGTGGAGAAGGGGAGACCTGGGAACAAGTCACCTTGATTGCCACAGCAGATGTCATCAACTCCCAAGGTAGAGAAGGCCTCCGGAGCATGGAGCCTCAGCTGAGCCCCCACTCCATCACAGTGACCACTCAAATCATCTGGGCAAACTGCCCAGAACTGCCCAGGCAGCCACCAGCACTTGTGAAAATGAGAAATGTTTGTTGGTTGAAGTTACAGTATTTCGGTGATCTGTTAGGCAGCAAAGCTAACTGATGTACAAGTTAAGAACAGCGAGTTACAGTGTTTTGTGTGGGGGAAGTCTGGATGACTTAGTTAAGGCTTATTCTACCTGGGCACCAAAGACATATAACCCACTGACAAACAGATTGTGTAATGGGAAATTTGGAAACTAAAGAATTAATTTAGGAAAGCTTACATAGGACTGTGGTTGAATTATGCAGAGGTTTATTCAATAGCTAAGGTAGCTACACACATAAATAATTAAAATATTTATAACAGGTGTGATGCTATCACACAAGGATGTTAGTGAATTCCTGCAGCTGCAGATAGCTACGGGCAAAGTCTTAGAGTGGGTCCTCTCCCCCACAGGTGTCTCCGTGGGCTCCAAACATGTCCCTGTAGGCTGGTCATCAACTCACGTGACAATAAAGTCTCTAGACAATGTCCCTACCTGCTCCATAATATCCCCCCCAATATAAATTTTAGTCAAATTTATATCATTTCAGCAATTTTCCTTTCAAAGCTGCCACTCCTGCTTCTATGTCATTATTGTTTTGTCTTTCAGCTGTTCCCCTGTGTTTGCAATTGCACATCTGTATGTTGCATGGCACAGTGGGGGGCAGGTGTTTGTTTCAGTCTTGTTAGAGAAAGGAATTTTAGTTTAATCTTCTGAGCTGTGTGCTTGATGCACAGCACTGGTCTGTGCTGGTCGCAGCTTCTCTGAGCTTCACCCACAACGGGCCACACTCACCCACGTAACCTTTCTGTGGGCCATCTGTGACCACTTCTCAATGTCTCTCCGGAGTCCTCTGTCCCCTAAATTTGGGTCTTGGACTTCTTGAGATTCGAAGGGACTCTGCTCTGGCTGTGTGGTTGTCCATCTTCCTGCCCACAGGCTGTTCTGATTGCGCTGACCACATTAGCCACCCTGACTGTACCAACTGCTGGCCAAATGACTCCTTCAGGGGACAGCATTAGCTGTGTCCTGACAGCCTCCCCTTTGCGTTTTCTTCTCTCGATTCCATAATTTCTCTCGTCACTACAGACAAATACTTTTGCATTCTCATCTTATCCTGCTGGGCTGTCTGTTTTTTGCCCCCTTTGTTTCCAATGAGAAGGCCAGTTATGGCACCAATATCCCTGTTGTGATGGCTGATTTTATCCAACTGGGGCACGCAGATGTTTGGTAAAACATTCTGGTTATACCAGTGAGATTAACATTTAAGTTAGTAGGTTAGGTAAAGCATAGTGCCCTCCCTATTGTGGGTGGGTGTCTTAGTCTGTCTTTGCATTGCTATAAAGTGGTGATTTTCAGCCAATGTGCCTCAAAACTTCTTAAAGATCATTAATTAAATTATTTTCAAAAGAAGTTCAAAGCACCGTAAGTATATATATATATATTTTTTTTTAACTTTTTTTTTGATCAACATAATTTAAGTGTGCCCTGGAAGGTTAACTATAGCTTCAAGTGTGCCATGAGATAAAAAATGTTGAAAAACACTGCTATAAAGGAATGCCTGAGGTTAGGTAATTTCTAAAGAAAAGAGGCTTATTAGGTTCGCTTCCACACGGTGGAGCGGAAAGGGGAGCTGGCTTAGAAATCTCATGATGGGAAGCAAGAGAGAGGGAAGGGAGGTGCCAGGCTCTTTTTTACAACCAGACGTCTGGTGGGAACTAACAGAGGGAGAAAAGAATTTACTCATTATCTGGGGGATAGAGGACACCCAACCATTCATGAGGAATTAGTCCCCAGGACCCAAACACCTTCCACCAGGCTCCACTCCAACACTGGGAATCCAATTTCAACATGAGACTTGGTGGGGCTTAATGAATCATATTCAAGCCATAGTAGGGGGCCTCATGCCCAAGACCTGGACAGGGCAGGTTGCTGAGTAGGAGGGAACTCCTCTTGAGCTGAAGGTTGCTTTTTCCAGCCTTTGAATTCATGCTGAAACATCAGCCATTCTTGAGTCTTGAGCCTGCTGGCTTTGGGAGTGGAAAGACACCACCCAAACCCCTGGTTCTCGGGCCTTTAGAGTGCCTTACTGTCCAGAGTACTTACTGTCCAGAGTAAGTACAAGAGGTACACATTGGCTCTCCTGGGTCTCTAGCTCGCCAGCTGAAGATCTTAGGACTTCTTAGCCTCCATAATCATGTTAGCTAATTCCTTGTAATTAATTTTTTTCTCCACCCTTTCTACACACACACATGCACACACATGTGCACACACTCACCATATTGGTTTCGGTTCTTTGGAGAACCCTAATACACATGTCTGTGGAAACTGTCCCAGGAGGAAAAAACAGACCTTTTTCTTATTTTTTTCTCCTTTTCCTTTTTGAAAAAAAATGTCTGCCTTCTCTAATAGCTATAGTATAAAGCATAAATGGTCATGCTTGACATATATCATCCTTGTCATACGTTCAAATTATTACTGTTCTAGAAGAAACTGTCAACTAACATTCTTAAATTCTCTAATCCTTTTCTGACCTAGGATAATGAATTTTGCCAGAGTTTAACTTGTAAAGATAGTAGCCTGAAAATGGGCGCTCTTCTCATGAGCTGCAAGATGGAATTGCAAAGAAAAGAAAACAGTGCTTGGAGAGAAGGGGTGGGAAGAAGGTGGGCAGAGAGGTGCGTGGGGTGAGAAGCAGCACCGTGGAGGGGAAACTCAGCTTGACCTGATCTGGGCTGCGTTCTAGGGAAAAGAGATCCTAATTCAGGGTAATTCTGCCATGGAAGCTCAGTAGACCACTGGCTGGGCCTCGAGTGGTTTAAGAATAGAAAAACAATTTACTGAGAATAACCAAGTGTGGCCCTGTGCTGTAGGTGGCATGAACTGTGCTTCTCAGGTGTCAAGGGAGCCAGAGAAATCCCTCCAGGCTCTTTGGTGCTGAGAAAGGGAAAGAATGGACGGGAGGTTCCAAGCAGCTGTCCAGGGTAAGTACAGGAGGAAAATCATGCCAAAGCCACTTGAATAAAATGAAGCTGTGTCCCTGTGACTTCCTCTTGAACACACAACTCCACTCAGAGACTCTCTGCCACTCCACCACAATACCCATGTCTGTTTCCTGACTGTGTTGTACTGGAAAGGAAAGTGTGGTGGGTCAACCCCACAGTGAAGCAGGACGAAGCCACAGTGACAGCATGACAGGTGAACACAGGTTTGGAAGAAGACTGGTGTCACCAGGGCCTTGTGAACAGGTTGCAGGAGTAGTGTCCAAATTGCTACTGAGGGCTGTCTTCTATTAGATTTGCAAAAACAGGCATAGCAGGGTGGGGGAGGGGAGGTTGCAAAGAGAAGGGCATTCAGGGGGAAGGACTTGCCCCTCTGGACACCTGGGGTTATCCGAGTCATGGGGGTGGGGAGTGGCAAGGGGAGCAGAGATTTTGTAGAATTGGACTCCCTATGCTGGACCCTATTTGATTTTCTGCTTGTATCTGCCACTTCCTGAGCTGTCTCACATTCGGGCTCAATATGGAAATACTGGGACATCCTGAGACTAACAGGTGCCAGAACAGGAGCTGTCTGCAGCCAGGAGCTTTGCTTCCTGTCTCCAGTGCACCTTTGTGTTTGTGTAATAGAGCGAGCCACCGCGTGAGACGCTAAGAGCTCTGCCGAGGTGCCTCCTGATAGTGCTTCAGGAAGTGGGGGCAGAAGGGAGCCTCTGACAGGGTGATCAGTGACAGCCACGCGTGTCCTCAGGCTAAGCTTACTGACTGACAAGCTCCCCATGCCTCTGCCCCAGCCAAGAGGTTTGGGTGGCGCTGGATAGTATGCCCGCCGAGGGAGTTTCTCTGATTGCTGGGTGTATGAGTATACAAGAAGAAAAAAGTATTCTAAAAGTATGGTGGGAAAAGGGGGGGAAATTCACCCGTCCCAGAGCTCATCTGTGAGCAGGGAGAGTTTCCAGCAGGTTAAAGTGAAGCAATAAATTAAAGAAGTTGAGATACATAGCTCGTATGTGAAACTAAAATTGTCCTCATCAAGATTAACAGTCCCTCTATGGGGAAAAAAAGATGACAATATTTATTTACCATCTTTGGTTTATTCTATTCTTTAAAAATTTGATCATTGTCAATCACTCCCTTCTTTTAGAAATTCATCTTTTATGTAAATTTTTAACTTGATGTTAATATGTGTGTATACACACACACATATATATGGAAAAGTGCACAGATAAAATCTACATATAAATTAGTTTTCATGAACTCAGAATATCCATGAAACAACTACAAAGAGATAAGACATTACCAGCACCATACAATTCCCTTCCTTTTCCTTCCTATGCCCCACCAGGTCTCTAGAGGTACCTATTAGATTGGCTGAGAATGCCATCAGTTTGACTTGCCTATAAATGAAATCATAAATTGTATATTTCTTTGTTTAGGGTCAGCACCATGTTTGCAGGATTCATGCATACTCTGTATACTTTGTTTATTCTCATTGCTGTGTGCTGTTCTATTCTGGATATATCATCATTTATTTAAGCACCACAGTGTTAGTAGTTGGGTTATTTCCAGTTTGTGTGTACCATAAATAGTGCTGTGATGAAGGCTATCTTCCCTGTCTTTGGGTGCCTGTGTGATACATTTCTACTGGGCATGTACCTGGGAGTAGAATTGCTGAGTCCTCTGTTTGCCTTCACTAAATACTACACAGCAGTTGTCCAATGCGGTCGTAACCATTCACAGCCCCACAATTAATATTACATTGTTTCATTTCCTCTATTCAACAGCTTGATATTGGCCTTTCCAATGTGAAACACTGAAAGTGTAATTTACATTTTTTAAGCCATATTTACCCGATTTATAATGAAACTGAATGCTTTCTGTATGATTATTGGCTATTTAGATATTACATTTCGTGAAAGGCCTATTTACATCTTTTGCTCACTTTTTAAATTGAGGTTTTATCTTTTTCTTATTGATTAAAAGATATTGCCTATATATTCTGGGTATACGTTTCTTCGTTAGATAGATGGTAAATTTCTCCTTCCACTATGGCTTCCACTTTCACTTCCTCAGGTGTGAAAACAGAAGTTCTTAATTTTAGCATAGTCATTTTTCTCTAGGTTAATGTTGTTTATGTCCTTTTAAAAAAATCTTCTTATGAAAGATAGATCATAACTATAGCCCAGGATGAAGGAGAGAAGTGGAGGGGGGTGGGGGAAGGCTTGATAGAGGGAGGGTAAACGGTGGGGCCACACCTATGGAGCATATTGCAAGGGTACAAGTCAAATCTATCAAGTATAAAACATAAACATCTTAACACAATTATCAAGTAAAGGAGGCGAAAACAATATTAATTAGTTTGATGTAAGCACTCCAAATTGTATAAAAATTCAACACATTTTACCCCACAGATGCATAAATGTATTCATGATCTATGTGCATATGACTTAATAAAAGAAAAAAAAGATAAATCTGCATAAATCACAGCCATACAGATAACGTTCTTTCTATCTTCTAGAAGACTTAGTTTGCATTTCTTCTATATTAGGAACTAAAATCCATCTGAAATTTATTCCTGTATATCAGCGGTTCTCAACCCGTGGGTCGAGAACTGTATTAAAGGGCCGAGGCATTAGGAAGGTTGAGAAGCACTGCTGTATATAGTGTGAGGTGGAGGGTAAACCTCATTTTTTCAAACATTGATATTAAATTTATTCAACACCATTGATTAGAAAGATTGTCTTTTCTTTACTACGCTATCAACTTTTCCATAAACCAAATTATTTATGTGCATTTATTTCTAGGCAGCTGTCTAATCATGGCGTGTACTATACTTTCTTAATTAGCATAGCTTTATAACTTACAATGCATGAGACACGATATTCAGCAATTTAAGTCCCCCAACATGGTTCTTTTTCAATTTTAGGGTCTGGCTCTTCAAAGACCCCCCAAAATATTTAATAAATGAATGAATGTTGGTAATAGAAGGAGAATGGCGACTGGTGGATAATTCAGTAGGAAAAAACACTCCCAAGGTGATAAATTAGATGCAAGGATTAGAGGAAGTAGAATTGCCGGTGGCACAAAGTTTCTCAACTCTGTAGTGGTACCACTGACTGCAGAGCGAGCCATCAGAAGCACATCGGAGGGGGACCGGTGGAGGATGGAGGCCGGTAGGGGTTCTGTTTTTGGTTAGATAACATTGGGTGATACAAGATAGTTCAAGTGCAGACTTACGGTACACTTCTAAAAATGTGAGGTATGGATGAGAACTCAGAGCTCTGGCCTGGAAGAGGGAACGATGACAAAGCCTGAAGACTACAGGATATGAGGGTTCCCTGAGTTGCACATGTATAGCTATCCCAGCTATGCATTTGTGGAGATAGCAAGAGAAAGATGGGTCAAAACTAAAAACTAGAGCTTGAAAGTTCTGCCTTCTGAAAAGTCCAGATATGACTTATGTTCAAAGAGACATTGAATACAGAATCAGAAGATGTTTTTTCATTTTTCTAAAAGGAAACTCTCGAAAGCGTCTTTCTTACTTACCTTCCTGGGTCCCTCACAATCCCAGGACCACAAAGGATAGTAATGGGAAACACATTTTGTTTTAATAAAACACTTTTATTGGTTCTCTGATACTCCCTCTATAGGCTTTTGGCTATTTTTAAGGTCATGATTAAATCACAATCCTGATCACTTGCTCCAGTGCATATCTATATATTAGTAAAATGCATAATTGAGTGGGCATTTTGTCTGCAGAACTCAGCCACGTAGCATGGTGACCATTCTGTTTAGAGCAGTGCTTCTCAACTTTCCTAATACCTCCTAATGCTGTGACCCTTTCATATAGTTCCTCATGTTGTGGTGACCCCCAACCATAAAATTATTTTCATTGCTACTTCATAACTGTAATTTTGCTACTGGTATGAATCGTAATGTAAATATCTGATATGCAGGATGTATTTTTGTTGTTACAAAGGGGTCACAACCCACAGGTTGAGAACCACTGGTTTAGAGACTGAATGAACCATACAAATGTCCTTAGAAATCCGTGATTTCCTTTTGGGAGTCTGGGAGAAATCTAGACAGTGTCAATGATAGCTCAGGACTATACTTCTCTCCTTCTGAGAGATGATAGCTCAGGGCGCCACATACTTGTGGTTTCGCCTGAGACTCTTCCATGAATTATAGCACTGTGTTCCAGGAGCCCTTTAGCATCTTACGGCCTGTAATAGATGTTTCTAATTCTCATGAAAATATTGAACAAACATCAGGGAAAGATGTTTTACAACCTGAAGCTAATGCGGAGGGTCATTAACATTGTTATTAGAGACAATCAAGATGATTTAGCCAAGACCTTTGACAAGGGTATACACCTGTCTGTGAATAACAAGCAGCTGTTTATTACCTAAGCTATTAATTAGGCTCAGGGTAAGGATGAGACGGAGTGTCTACTCAGAGTGTCTAAATGCTGCGCGTGTGAGCTGACAGGTTGCAGGGACTCCGTTGTTGATGGGATCTCAGCCTCCTGGCTCAGGCTGTGAGCACAAGCACACACCATTCTCTGCTCCCCTAGACCTGAATGGCGTCTTCTCCTCGAATTTACCTGCAGTGAACTCTAGGACCAGCTTACATCATTTCTACTATTGTGAGGCATCCTTACCACTATGTTGGGTACTTGGAGCTCATTAAATGTATGCGTGCCTCTATTTTACTATCACCATTGCTGAGGCATTTCTTCTTCATTGTTGGGGTAGTATATCTATTACAAGAATAACTCGAGTCTCAGGTGGACCTTGGGTATAGAAAGTGTGACATTACCATGAAGAATTGTTCTTTCTTAAAAGGTAATATAATACTTATTCAGAAGCATATAAAATAACTAATTTACCTTAATTAACTACCTTAAGAACAAATCAAACAATACTAAATTGTTTGATAGATGGCCAAAGAAAATACACATGAATCACATATTGTCTTTCTTAATTAACTTGTAACCCTTTTATTTACCTGTCGCTCACGCCAGCTCACAGTTGGGCTTTCTATAAAGTCATTTGTGGGCTCTGGAGCTGTGCTGCCAGAGTCCATTGTCCCTTGTTCCATCTCTCACACAATCCATTCACTGCTGAGATGTTCAGAGTCAATGTCTTTGTCCCTTTTCCTTATTGCCAGGACAGTTTTTCATCCCTAGAACACGGTGGCTCATGCTTGAGGCTGTTTTCCCATTGCTTGGTGGTTGGACAATTTTATTTATTTTGTGTGTGTGTTTTAATGTTTTATTAATTTTAACCAAACTAATACATAGATCCAGTTTTAAAATTCATTTTTGTTTGTTTCAGATTAATATGGGGATACGTGTGATTAGGTTACATAGTTTAAAAATTATTTATTTACTTATTTATTTATTTAATTAATTCAGGTTAATGTGAGGGTACAAACAACCAAATCACAATATTTGAATTTGTTAGGTAGAGTCCCTCTTTCAGCTATGTCCTGTACCCAACAGGTGTGCCATATACCCCTACATTGTACCCATTCAGTGGGAGCACCCCAACCCCCCTCCACTCTCCCCTGCCCTTCTCCTGCGCAACTTGAATTGAAATAAGTTTTTCTCCTATGTGGGCATGAATTAGATCAACTACTGGCTTCTGGTTGGACAATTTTCAATACCCATCATTGTAAGCTATGCCTCTTGAATTCTTATTTTAGGTTAAGTACACTTCCAAGCACTTTAAGTGCATTATATGATTTAATACTCATGGGCTTGACATCTAGTTTGTGGATGAAGATCCTGAGGCTTGTGGCTGTCACACAACCGGCTGTGCCCACAGGATGTGGACGGGGAGTGGAGGCACACTCAGAATTTACTCTGGCTCTCCCCATTGCAGTGCGAATATAGTAAACCTTCAAACTTTGATGTACCTGCGAATCACCCATGAATTTAGTTAAAATGCCGAGTCTGATCCAGGGATCTGGAAGGGAGCCAAGAGTCTACATTTTTAACACACTTAATAGAGGAGGGTGATGTAGCTGGTCCTGGATCACCTGTGAATGACCAAGGTTAGGGAGTGTGTGGGAGCATGGAAGGTCAGATAATTGGCCTCTCATCATCTAAAATCTGAGAGTTTCTCCCTAGCACTGTCCTATTACATTTTCTGAATCCCAACAGAGAAAATAAATTCAATTTTGTTTGTTTATTGATTTATGTACTTATTTTTTGCCCTCGCCTGCCATTTCAAGAGGCTCCCCTTGGACAGAGCCGGGGAGGGCTCTATTCTGGAGGGCCCAGTCTCTGCTTTGCCCCTTCTGTTTTTCAGCAAACACCCCTGGAGGACCAGCTGCCATTGGGCAAGCACAGAACTTTTGATCTTCTTAGAAAGTCACTCTATTGTTTGCTTCAAAAATGCCCCGAGGCTGCCAGTCTCCCCAGTTGAGGCTTTAAACATACGATGGTCATTTATCTATTTTCAGTTCTTTCAAATTCCTTCTCATTCTTGTGATTTGGGACAGGGGAGAGGGCAGCACCTGAATGGCCGCTACTCACCATTCATTATCCAATAGATCTCTATTAAGCCAAAGAATTTTTCTCCAATTGTTTCTTTCCTTCTAGGGATAAAGACCTCCTTTCACCTATTATGTCTCTGATCATTCCCCTGCCCTTTTCTAAAACTTCACTTTGTGGGTTCTGCTTTCTTTGAGGCAGAAATGATCAAAGCAGCTCTAAGCATGCTGGCAATTTTTACAATAAATAGCATTTTCTGGGTTATTTTTCCTTCCCATTTTAATGCAGCTCACTCACCTTGCTTGTTCTTTAAACTGTCCCTGTGCATTTTCTATGGCTTTATATCAAACAGAAAAGTCACTTCAGTTTACATCAGAGCACTTGCCCCATCCCAAACCTACCTTAACTTGACTTTGTGATTGAAAAGGTTCCATACATTGTATTCTCCATAATGGTTTTCTTTTCCTTTCCCTCGGTCTTGTTTTTTGTTTTTTGTTTTTTTTTTGGGAAGGGCGCTTTCTTGGGAACACAGTGGTCTACCATGGCCAGCAGTAAATTTGAGTAGAATCAGGCATTTAAGAGATTTTCAAGCTTCATTAAATCATAGACATTGCCCTTGGCAACATACTGGTTCCATGGCCCTTACCACTTCTCACTTACCTTCCCAACAGATAATTCATCACCTACCAGTTGCATCTGTTTCTGCTTTTTAATTACATCTTAGCCTTACTACTTTGATTATTTTGCATGTAAGGAGCAATTTCTATTAACAGCTATAATTTACTGAGTATTTGCTAGGTGTGGGGTACATATTTTTCAAAACATTACCTGTTAACTTATTTAGTCTTCCCCCCTATTCATTGGTCGGTTCAATTTCTATTTGACTTTACAAATGAAGAAATAATTTGACCAATAACTTGACTGTAGCCACAGAGCTGGTAAGTGGAGGAGGCAGGATTCAACCCAGGCACTCCAGACCTAGAGGCTGACACCTTGAACACCAGTTTCCTTCTTGTAGTGTAATAGAACATTCAATGATCTATATACAAAATATTTACAAAATATTCTCTAAGTGCTGCCTACTTCATTGTAAAATTGTGTAATGAATGTTATGTAAATAAAAATCATTTGGCAATAAAGATATTTGCACCAGAGTGTTCATTGCAGCTCAATTCATAATTGCCAAGTCATGGAAGAAGCCCAAGTGCCCATCAACCCATGAATGAATTAATACCGTATATACTCGAGTATATACAGTAAATTGTGGTATATGTATGCCATAGAATATTATGCAGCAGTAAAAAAAAATGGAGACTTTACCTCCTTTATGTTTGCATGGATGGAGCTGGAAAATATTCTTCTTAGCAAAGTATCTCAGGAATGGAAAAAAAAATGTATCCAATGTATTCAGCACTACTGTGAAACCAATTTATAATAACTCACACTTGAATATGAAAAATGAAACCCAGCTTTAGGCTATAATGAAGGAGGGAAGGGGAGGGTGAAGGATGGGGAGGGGGTAGGAGGGACAGTAGGGGACCACAACTATGGAGCACATTGCGAGTACAAGTTGGTTCCATCATGCATAGAACAGAAATGTCCTAATGCTATAAATGGGTAAATGAGATGAAAGCTATGCTGATTAGGATGATTTAAGCACTCCAATCTGTACAAATAATCAACACACTGAAATGGGCATAAATGTATTTATGATCTATGTACAAAAGACTTAATTTAAAAAAAAGATGCATGTAGCTACAATGTCCCATTTTTCCTATGTATGACAACTTTATGGGTGGTCTTTGGGTCACCTGGTATATTATCTAAATTTTACTAATAGGATGCCCATTTGAACAACTGTAGGCTTCTATCCTTCATTCAGAACAAACTGCATCTCAGTCTATTACGAAGACCTTACTAATTAAAATAAAGGGACTGGGAAAGCTCAGAGGCTCCAGCTACAAATCGTAAGAGCAAGACCATGCTCGCCACATTTTCTTTTCTTCTTCTTTTTTTTTTTTTTTTTTGCAGCTTTTGGCCGGCTGGGTTTGAACCTGCCACCTCCAGTATATGGGGCCAGTGCCCTGCTCCTTTGAGTCACAGGCACCACCCATGCTCACCGCATTTTATACTGAAGGATTTGATTTGCCTTTTTAAGCTTCTGTAGTAGACAGCGTGTTGAGGGCAGGAGCCGTGTTTTCATCTATGAATCCAGTCCGTATTGGTCCCTGAGAAAAGTCCCTGTACTCTTCACTCAGGGGATTGATCCAAAGCCCCGTAGACTCTGAGATGGGGCAGGCGAGGGAGACTGGGTGTGGGAACCCCACCTGGGCTACTTGCTGTACTGCCAGGCCTCTGGAAGGCAGCTGCACAACCATCCCGATTTCTCCAAATTCTTGCTCTTCTCTCTGCACTCTGAACAATCCTTTTCCTGTTTTGTCCCTGGAAAATTTTACAGGTTCCTCTGATCAAATATTGCTGTCCATAGAGGAGGCAAAAGCAAATTCTGGTTTCTGTGTAATTGTTGACTGTAACAAGGTGGGGGTTGAACTCATTTACCCTCAAAATTCCTCTTATGATGATAATTCAATATATTGTCAATAGAAGAATTAAAAGACCCTCCTTTACCCCATCTGAGAAATCAATTCCATTGACTTCATTTCTTGTTACCTAGAACCCTGGCCTCGGAGAGGTCTTTCCCACACTGCCGTAGATTCTGAAGCTCTTATGGGTGACAAGGAAGGGAGAAAGGCCCAACTAAACCAGCCAAAATACCTGGCAGGATTTATCTCAGTTTACGCTGTCCCACCCCCAATACATCCCTCAGTAGTGTTCAGAGAGGACGGTACTGAACCTGGTAATAATGTCAGTTAATGAGACTCACGGGTGAAGTGCCAGACGCGGCGCCCAAACCTAGCAATCATTTTAACAAGTGTTGGGTTCCTCTTTCACACTGCTCCTTTAATTTTATCTCCCATCTCTATTTCATCTTCCCCCTGTACTCTGAGCTGAGACAGTGGAAATTATTATGCTAATGTACAGAAAGCAAAAGTGAGGCAGCATCTGGCTCAGTAACGAGTGATCAGAGCAGCTTTTGTGCTCAGTAAAGTACACTCACTCTCCCTTGTGGGGAGCTGAGTTGTAAGAATCCAAATGCAAATATATGGAGGAACATTTAACATAAAACAGTAACAGCAATAATGACACTTGCGTCTATGTGGTGAATTCATTGACTGGCCATGCCATACAAAGCATGTTTATAGATCTTCCAAACCTACATTGCTTCAGTGCTATTTCATTGGTGAAGTACCAAGTTGAATCACTAGAAAATCTTTCAGTTACAGGTAACAGAGATTTATTTTATGTTTCACTGTAACAGAGATGTAGTGGTAGGCAGTGGCTCATATTGACTTAGCAGCTCCATGCTGTGAGGACTCAAGATCAGCATATCTGTAATGTTATTAACCTCATGTTCACAAGATGGCTGCAGGAGTGCCTGGAATCAAATCCAGCATTCCAGTTAGGAAACATGGTGCACAATAGGGTATTCTTTTCATTAGGGAGGAAAACCCTCCCTGCTTACAGCTCATTGCTTAAAATACATCAGTGGTGTTGAAAATTTCTTAGGATCGAAGGATTTCACACTATTTCTTGACAAATATGGGCTGAGATTCTGCCCGTTAGCAAGGAGAAAGGCAAAAGCAAGGCTTTTGAAAAAGCAGTTAATAGAGCTTGACAAAAAAGGACATTGGCCTAGAAGTAAGGCAAATGAGGAAGTCACCTCTTTTCCTTCCGTTTGTTAACTGAGGCACATTATGAGAATCTTTATGCCACTGGTTTCTTACCTGTAAATGAGGTATAATAATGGCCTGTTCCTCTAACAGAGGTGGAGTAAGGAAACATACATATGCAGAAATGTTTTAAAGATGGTTAAATATTGTAAAAAAGCAAATTATTATATCTAGGACATTTTTTTTTCACTTGGGGGGATATTTAAAAAGCTCTTCCTCATGTAACACATAACCAGGTAGAAAACTTAAGCGATTTGTATGCAAAATTTGAAGTAATCTAAGGTTTAACTATCAGCTCAAGAAAACAGTGGCAAAGTTATTACAAGCACTATAAAAAGACAATAAAATGTAATGGTTAAGACTAAGAGATTCCTGGTAAAACACACCCAACGTGAAGTCCCACTTTCAGCGTATCTTTCTTGTATGATCTTGAAGAATTCACTTATCTTCTGAGTCACACTTTTCTCATGTATAAAATAATTCCTCTCTCACAATGCCTTTGAGATCTTATGTCCCATGAAATATATACAAAATACTTAACACATTGTCTGGCATAGGAATGGAACTGAATAAATGTTCATTAACAAATAGCAGTTATTTTTGTGATTTACTGCACCATCACAAGGTGCAATCTTCCCTGCATCCTTCCTCCTTTCCTTCCAGAGACAAGTGCCCCTGTATCCCTGGGCGGTGACTGCCTTTTGACATATGGAACTTGTCCTGAACCATCTCAGCCCTCACACAAGTTCCCCCAGGCTTCAGATTAACCTTTCCCCAGAATGGTTACTGACAATTTACTCTTAGCCTTTGCCTCTGGTCTCTTGATTGGTTTGGGATGTGCAATGAGACTGTGCTTCTAGCCCTGAGGTTGCAAATGAACTTGTTTCTCTCTCTGTCTGAATCTTGGCCCCTTCTCACACCAAATGAGTGAACATGGCCCAAGCTGGGTTTTTGGATGGGCTGGAGGATGGCAGGGAATGAGACCTGGCAGAAAGGCAAGAGATTCATCAGAAGAAGGGAGGCCCCAGCCTCTGTTCCACATCAATGATTATGGTTCAGAACTTCATGAGGAAAGGAATAAGATGGCGTATGGCTTTATGAATATTTGGCCTAATTCCTTCCATTTTACAAGAAAAAAATATCCATTTAACATAGAAGGCTATTGTTTGGAGACTAGTCAGAGGCTGTTCTTCCTCATCAAAAATATAAATAAGAGGCTTGGTGCCTGTATCTCACTGGTTAGGGTGCTGGCCACATACACTGGGGCTGATGGGTTTGAACCTGGCCCGGGCCTGCTAAACAATGACTACAGCAACAACAACAACAACAAAAATAGCCGGGCATTGTGGGCACCTGTAGTCCCAGCTACTTAAGAGGCTAAGGCAAGAGAATTGCTTAAGCCCAAGAGTTTGAGGTTGCTGTGAGCCGTGACACCACGGCACTCTGCTGAGGGTGACATAGTGAGACTCTGTCTTAAGGGAAAAAAATAAAAATAAAAATAATATATATATATACATATATATATATATATATATACACACATATATATGAATTGAACTGCTACAGGAGCACACTGTAATGTAAGGTAGAATTTTAGGAGGGCTGGATGACAAGAAAGGAGATTTTCATCCTGGATGGATTAAAAAAATGGGGTCTGTGAGAATGCCTTCTTTGCTATAAAAGGGGAGGGTTTTTAGGTGATGTCAGTTGCCGTCTAGCTCAGCCTCTGTCAACTGCAGCCACCTGTGTTTGTTTCCTCACCCGAATGCTTTCCTCCCTCCCCACCCCCTGCACCCCGCCTGGCTGGAGACTGCAGCACAACAGTAAACTCAGATGTGCCGGCTGGTGGGGAACTGCAGTGCTGGCTTGAGACAGGCCTGTCCCCCTCCACGGTCACTGCCTGCAGCCTCCTCTCCTTCTTCCCAGCACTTCTTCCACATTATTCAGTCTGGAGGGCTGGTTTCCTGGCTTCCCATGTGGACCTAATGTTCTTTACTGAACCAGAACCTGGATTTATTTATTTATTTTATTTTTATTTTTTTGCAGTTTTTGGCCGGGGCCGGGTTTGAACCCACCACCTCCGGTATATGAAGCCAGCACCCTACTCCTTTGAGCCACAGGCACCACCCAGAACGAGAATCTGTTTAACAGGCTGTTTTTTTTTTTTTTTTTTTTTTACCAACCTCTTCCAGCAAATGTTAAAAATGGACCTCTGTTCTTCAGCCCCGAGCTGGGTCTTACTGCAAGTAGGTGATCCCTGTGTCAGGCACTGTAACCATCTGGGCATGGACCCACCCGAACCTCCCTCAGCAAACTGGGCAGGATGGCTAACTGGCAGCTGCTGCCGGAATCATAGTCACTGCCTCCCCTCAGCCTCCTCTCCCTGCAAGGCCCCGGTCCTTGCTCTGTGACTGACCCACCTGAACTATGAACAATCATATCCTTCTCCGTGAACCTTCGGACCCCTGGTAGGTCCAAGCTTTGTACCATACCAAAGGCTGTCACTCCTGAGGGATGTGCAGTGATGGTCACACACACAGGTGTTGGGACAGGTGTATTTAGGTCCAAATCCTGGCTCTGCACCTACTAACTGTGTGTCCTTAGGCAAGACACTCCCTTGTCCCAGGCCCCATCTGCAGGTAACATAATGAAACCTTCCTTCTCCTGTAACAAACTCAGAATGGTGACGGGCACACAGCAAGTGACAACACAAAGCACTCGCAACACTATGCTGGCTGATTCAGGAAGGTAAACCCTTTTATTTTTATTCCTATATCTTCAAATAGTGATACTTGACTGCAATTTAAAACATAATTTTAAACATTAGAATAAATATAATTTCAGTGTGAAGCAGAGTACAACATTTATATAAATCTTTAAGATAAAACAGGTGACTTCCAAAAACTTTCCTTTTGTTGTGGGTTGCTTTGGGCACCCCCCTGACAGCCTGAGGGCAGAAGCTCTTTTCTCTGCTATTCAAGATATTTCAAAGACTTGGGTGATAAACAATAAAGCTTAAATCGCAAGGGAAAGAATACAGGAAATACAGTGGAAGGAGGCAGAGCTGTGTTGAGCTGTGGATGGCTGAGAAGGAGGTTCAGATTATTCTTGGCTCTGTGTACAATGGACATTATTTATTCCTGTTTCCTTCCTCCTCTCTGTCCAACCTTTCTTACCAAATAAATGCTCCTTCCAGGGCTGGAGAGGAAACTTCCCTGGCGTTGGGATCTAGGGGAAAGCCCAGTTTGGCAACTGAGCAGAGACAGGTTTCTCAAACTGTTTGGACGTCAGTTTCCTCATCTGGAAAATGGGATTTCTCATACTTATCTCATGGCGTTGTGGAATTAGACATACACCTCTAAGCTACCCTCTGTATTTCCCAGCCCTTCCCAGAATCAGCGCAGCTACCCCCGGCCCCAGCCACTTCCACCCCTGACCTGGGCCACCATTGTCCTTCCTGCTATGGTCCCACCTCCGCTGGACACAGAGCAGTGGGAATGTCTCCGAGGAACTGAATGAGCTTCGAAGTCTTCCTCTCATAATGGATTTACATTATCTTGGAATAAAATCCAAACTCCTTCCTCTCCTCCTCATCTTCCATCCTTCTCCCTAGAAACACTCTACACCCCTTTGTGCTCCTAAACAGACTCCTATCTTACAGACTCTGCCCCATGGTCCAGCTGCCTTTTGTTCAGATCGCCTCAAAGTTGATCCGTTCTCACCCTTTCCATCCCAGACAAAAACGAGGCAGAAGGTGTTACAACCCCAGCAAGCCATGGACACCCCTGGGCTGGCGCTTCCAGCTTGCTCCCCTCCTCATGGCCTTGTTCTCTTCAAATTCAGCCTCCACATGGCTGCATGGACAGAGCTCCAAAGCATGAGCCCATCGTGACTCTGCTGAAGTCTCCTGCTCCCTGCCATGATCTAGAGGTTAAAGGTCAGGGTTGTGAACGTGGCCGGTAAGACCCGCCATGCTTCCTCTGGAGACTCCCGTGTCCCTGTGACTGCCCCAGTCACTCTATCAGTTCTCAATTCTGTGTCCTTTGTTCATCCTGACCCAAGACCCTACAGTGTCCCCAGCATCTTCCCTAGCCCTCAGACTCCCCACCTTCTGTGCATATCAAACTCTGGGCCCAACCTTCTGTCTCTCCTCTGCTTGGCATCATTGTTTGATGTCCTCGTGACAATTGGGTCTCACTAAGCTAATGCTTTCTTCCTGCAGTTTCGTCCTCTCTGGGGTGCCTGGTGCACCCCTGGAGGTTACTCACCGTACCTTGAGCAAGGGAGTGAATCTACGACTGGCTGGAAATCTGTTTCTTGCTGCGTTTGTTTGTTTTGCTCCATTTGGGTGTTTTTGAACTCTCTTTTGCTCCATTAATATAACATAATGCACATCCTCATCTGACTATATTTTGGTTGGCTAATCGTTTCTATTTTCCACTCCCCGTTTCTTTAACAAGCTAGCGTGCAGCGTGTGAAGTAACACTCACAGCTGACACTTACTGAGCGCTTCCTCTGTGCCAGACACCTCTCAAAGGCTTTCCATGTGTTAAGTCATGAAATGTTCTTTCAAGAATCTTTTCAAGAAGGTATTACTACCAGCCCTCTTTTCAGAGAGCTGAAGGTAATTTCCCCAAGGACACATAGCGGGCAGAGCAGAGCTGGGCTGGGCATTGCTGCTCAGGGCGGCCCTCGCCCTGGAAGGGCACTTGCCTTCTGCGGCTGGAACCAGCCTCATTTTCTTGGTGGGGAGACTTGAACACGCCCCCGTTTTGGTGCTCAGAGGAGCAGTCCGAGGCCAACTTGGTGCTCTTTATTTTTCCATTTGTTCTTTTAATCCCTTTGCTTTTCCTTTTTCTTATCTGATGCCACTGTGTGACTCCATTAGGTTTACGTGGTGGGTTGCAGGCAGCTGGAGGGCTTCCTGAAGCACAGACTGCAGATCCCACCCTGGACTTTCTGTTTCAGGAGGGAGGGATGGGCCAAAACATTGGGTTTTCTCAGTTTCCCAGCTGAGCTGAGGCAGCTGGCCCCAGGACCACACACCTGTGGTCTGAGACTGCCGGCGGCCATACCTCACCTCCCCAGCACCACCCCACCTCCCCAGCACCACCCCACCTCCCCAGCACCTCACTTCCCCCAGCACCACCCCACCTCCCCATCACCACCCTACATTCCCAGGACCACCCATCTCTCTAGGACCATCCTACCCCCCAGCACCACCCCATCTCCCCAGCACCCCATCTCCCCAGCACCACCCCACCTCCCCAGCACCACCCTACCTTCCCAGGACCACCCATCTCACTAGGACCACCCTACCCCCAAGCACCACCCTACCTCCCCAGCACCTGCTGTTGCAGGCTGCTTTCCCGTCTCCCTTCTTGTAATCTCCAATTTTGCCTGTTCTAGATGTCTTTCCCCAGACACTTACTCTGCTCCATGCACCTTTGACATATGCACAGAGTTAGGGTTAGTTGGGTATTTTGTCACCCATCCTGAGTAGCTGCTTTGCATTGATCTCTGTAGGCATCAATTCCCCTGGAAAGCTGACTGGAAGGATCTCTGGATGGAAGGAAGGACTAGGTGGGAAAATCAGTAGTATTCACCTGCTGAATACAGGCCTGGCCTTGGTAGGGGTCCTTGGTGGTAAGGGACAGCCCTCCCTTTTGCCCACAATTCTGCAGAGGAGTCCAGCCTTATCTATGCCTTGTTCTCACTGCTCTCAACTCAGGGAATCATATTAAAGCAAAGAATGAGATTTGCATACAGGCATTAGGGGAAGAATAGACTCCCTGAGCAGGAAACCACACAGCCCATAATTGCTGTAGGTATCTAAGGTGTCAGGCCTCTGCTACCCAGTGAGGCTGCAAACCAGCTTTTTCATCATAAAGGAATGAGCTGCCAGTGATTTTCATAGCTTGATTAACGCTCTTCAAACCAATCTCCACTGGGTGCAGAAGTGAAGCCTAAGGAAGATGGATGTTTCCTATTACTTGATGTAATGACTGTGAGGCAGGCTAATGAAACCTTTACAGCCCGAGTTTACGGGAAAAAAACCAACAAACACAGATCAATACCTGAGTTACAGTTCCAATGCATTGATAAACGGGCGACAGGCTATGACCGGGGCCCAGCTAGAAAGAGCAGCAGGGAAGAAAGCTTGGGGTTTGTAGGAAGGCAGAGGGGAAATGGTTAAACCACCATGTGGACTGAGGGGCTGAAGGGCACAGGGAGGGATTGTGAATCAGAGCACGTGGGCATCAAGGGAAAGAGAAGGACCAGATGTCCAGGAGGGAGGGGGCAGAAGAGGAGGAAGACTGCACAGCCAGACTCCCCTCAAGGAAGGAACCAGAGATACAAGTGAGTTGTTGGGCCCATGCCTGGCCCGGCTGCTCTCCTAATGAAGATGGGCTGCCCCTCTGATTGTCCCCTTCGCTAATTAAAACCTCCCCCCACTGTTTCCATTCCTGGTTCTCATTAGGATTTTCTTCTGGTGACACAGGCATCCTTTTGTTTTCTGAGTCCTAGGATCAGGTCCCTGACGAGGAAGGACAGCTCCTGGGCTTGGCTTCAGCCTCTGTTCTTCTGTCGTTCAGAAGCCACCCTCGGGCAAGGTGACCCCGACTGCTGGCTGGGGCAAGCCAAGGAATTCTCAGCTTCTGACACATCGTCCATTCATCTTCTGAGACAGAGTTCCTGTGCACAACTTGTGGCTCAGGGTAGAAATGCAGACTGGAGCAATGCCGGGCTCTGACAGGGCGGCCTTCACCTCCTCCAGGTCCTGCTCTTCTGACAGGCATCCAGGCAACAAAGACCCCCAGGTCCCCACTGCCCTGACCCACCCCTCACCCTCCAGCTTAATATAGTGTTTCCTTACTTACCCTGTGATTGCGTGCCCCGACTCTATGGCAGGAAAGGATTTGTGTCTCTTTTGCTCATACCCCCCGCCCTCCGTATCCCCTTTGGTCCCCTGTAGGCACTCCGCAGGTGTGTCTGAACGGAGAGATGATGGTCCTGTGCTTTAGTTCTAGCCTTGCAGTGAACCAGCTGTCCAACCACCACCCTGTATTTCAGTTTACTTATCTGGACAATGGGGATAATAATCCTTATTTCACTTTTCAGAGCTATTAAGAGAATGGATACATGCATACCTAGAAAGTATTTATACATTTTTGTTTTCGTATCTATGAAGTATATGTATATTCATATATAGGAAGTGAAAAGTGTGAAGCACTTGTTACCATAATAGATTCACT
The DNA here is from genome assembly GCA_963574355.1 of Loris lydekkerianus. Lineage (NCBI taxonomy): Eukaryota > Metazoa > Chordata > Mammalia > Primates > Lorisidae > Loris > Loris lydekkerianus. Next base: position 21,811 of record CAUYPK010015281.1, read on the forward strand.
CTGTTTACGTTGCCCGGATGCTTCTCATGAGAAACCAGCTACAGGTGCAACTCTCAGTCCGACAGATCGTGTTGTGTTTCCTGCCCCTTCACTGAAAACGCTACCTGCTCTAAATTTCTGATTCGGGAAGATTGGCCCTATGTTTTTACCCAAAGAGAAGTCATTTTGGGGGACCTGTACTCAAGCACCCCCAGCACCCCCCACCCCCAAATTAGAGCCCGGACCATTGCAGTGTTTCTGGGGGTATGCTGTGTAAGATGTGTACTCACTGAGTGAAAATTGGACAAAAGATGCTATATTTAGAGTGTGAAAGTGGAATTCTCAGGACCTGTGCTTTAAATATCAGGCATGACATTGTCACTAGCAGCTCTGGGAGCAGAGCCGGAGGCAGGATTCTCTGGGGAGTGTGCGTCCTCCTGTTCTGCTGACTCAGGAGGGATGAGTGAATCAGCAGTAGGCGGCTGAAAGTGGTAATAATCAAACTTTGCTCTGGGTGATGAAATGGGACCTGGACTGAGGGAAACAATTAGGTCTCTAACCAGGGTAAGCAGGAGGGCCCAGGGGACTAGCAGTGAGAAGGACACGTGGCTTTTACTCCTGATCAAGCCATTCCCATCGGGCCATTTTATTTGCATGAAGTCGATTTGTCCAATTTTAGTTACCCAGGCTGTTCCCTGACAACTCCTCTGGCAAACGGCTTTACCCAATCATTCTGCCTGGGGAGAGATACCTGGCTAACATGCTGGAAGTGGCCCTGCCCAGCTATTTTCCCACAAGTGCCTCTCTCGGTGTCCTGGGCTCATCTCTGGCTCCCCAATGATGTTAGTGGTGGAATCCACATCTCACGCTTGTCCTTCCTCCTGAAGCAGCCATGGGCTAGGCAGGCAAAGGGCTCAGGGGGTGGGTTTGGAGACAGGAAGCTGAAAATGGGGTCCCAGCTCCGTCAGCATTAACAATGTGATTTTGGAGATATAACCATACCCCTCTGAGTGTCATTTTCCTTACCTCTATATCAGGATAATGGTATCTCTCTTACAAACTGGGCAATTTATAATGAACATACCGTATATACTCGAGTATATACGGTAAATGTACTGGCTCATGGTTCTGGGGGATGGGAAGTACAAGATCAAAAGGCTGTGTCTGGCAAGGGCCTTCCTGCTGGGTCACCCATAGCGGAAGGTGGAAGGGCAAGGACGAGAGAGAGCAAGAGAGAGAAAGGGGACCAAACTCATTCTTTCATAAGGAACCAACTTGCACAAGAATGGTATTAACACATTAATGAAGGCAGAGCCTTCATGGCCAAATCACTTAATCATTAGGTCTTAACTTCCAACACTGTTGCGTTGGGGACTCAGTTTCCAACGCATGCATTTTGGGTGAAATCTTTAAACCATTGCAGTGGACAAATACTAGAAAGTGAGATGCTAGAAAGAGATATCATTATCCTCTGCTGAGAACCAAAGGAGGCATGCAACTAAAGTGCCTGGTACATCGGTACGGAATACAGAACCATTGAATAAGCCCAATGATCTCTTAAGAGCTTCCCCTTTACACCAGAATTTTTTAATTCCTAGCACCAGAAGGAAACGAAAACCAATACGTTAAGTGCTGGACTGTACTAGGTACCTTCTGAACGCCATCATATCACTCTTTACGACAGTCCTATGAGCTGAAGAGTATTTGTCCACTGCTATGGTTTTAAGATTTCACCCCTAAACCATGCATTGGAAACTGAGTCCCCAACAGTGTTGAGTGTTGGAAGACCTAATGAGAAAGTAATTATCCTGTGATGCTCTCCTTTCATTAATGTGTTAATACCGTTACCGTGCAAGTTGCTTCCTTCCGAAAGAATGAGTTTGGTCCCCTTTCTCTTTCTTGCTCTCTCTTGCCCTTCCACCTTCCGCTTTGGGTGACCCAGCAGGAAGCCCTTGCCAGACATGCCTTTCAATCTTAGACTTCCCAGCCCCCAGAACCATGATATTCTATTATAGAGAAAAAGCAGAATAAGAGATCCACTTAATTGATGAGGAAACTGAAGTGCAGGGGGAACAAGTCACTTGCCCACAGTTAGGCTGCTGATCAGCAGCAGAGCTGGGGCTCCATGCTGGGTTTGATTCCAAAGTCCACCCCTGTCCTTGTCACCAGGCAGAATCCTAAGAGACTGAAGGTTAACCACAGCATTATTCCAGACTGCCTGACCAAACATTTGCCCACAGCCCCCAGATACGTGGCACATGCCAGTGCACCTGCTGCCATCACCTCACGGCAAAGTAATGAGAGCCACCTGCTGTAAAACAAAGCAATGGAAAGAAAAGAAGGCTGTACTGTGAGCTGAAAATAGCTGCAATTAACATCAGCATTCTAGCCTGGCACACAGGCAAATCATGGGCAACCACAAGGCACACCCCTCTGCAACCAGGGCCTGGCAGAGCAACCTGGAGAGGCCAGTACCTACAGACCTCCAGCTTTGGATCTGATGAAGGAAAACAATGAGCTAATATTTACTGAACTTCTAAAATATTCTAAAACGCCCGTTATGTGCTGCTTAGAATAATCCTGTGAGGTCTATCTTGCTCCCATTCTACCGATAAGAATACTGAGGACCAACATGGTCATGCAGCTGGAAAGTAGTGTCAGTAGCTAAGTAACAGAATTCAACGTATGTACTGAGATCCAACCAGAGGCGGTGTCCAGAGAAGCAAACGGAAGGAGGTATGTGTCCTTGTACACACTAGTTCTTCCTGTAAGGCACTTCTGTCACCCCAACTGCATCCAACCTAAAGAACTACCACTCAGCCTTTGAAAATCAGGTAAATCGTCAGCTCTCTGAAGCCCTCCTCCTACCATTATATCTTGTAATATAAGGACTTAGCACAGTGCCAACATACTAGTTCCTACCTAAGTACTTAAATATTTGTTGACAGATGCATGGACGGTTAAGCAAAGATCTAGAACAGTGTTGTCCAATAGAACTCTCAGCAATGATAGGGGTGTGCTTTAATCTGTGCTGTTCCATATAGCAGGTGCTAGCCACATGTGGCTTTGGTATTATGTTGGAAAATACTTGTCTGGGGACCTGGAACTTTCTGTGCTTCCACCATTGCTGCCATGAGCAAATTCATTAGCCATGAAGGCCTTGTGGAACAATCTGGCCCAGTTGATTCTGCATTCAGGTGAATCTAGCCGTGTTCTCTGGAGCACAGCTGGCTCATCTTGAAATGTCCTTTGGGAAATTCTTTTACCTTATCTGGTGTTGGTCCAAGCTAGTCACTAGGACAGCAATTTTAAAACAACTGTGAGAATTTGGTTCTCCATTTGCCCAAATCTTTCCATGATGGAGAGGGAAGCTTCTTCATCTCTCCATAGGACAATTTTGGGTCTATTTTGTTTCTCATCTCAGCAAAAGAAGTCAACCACACTGACAGTCAGAACTCAGGAATTGACAGTCTGGTGGGAATTTGGGGCAGAGATCAGGGCAGAGAGTGAACAGCACTAAGATGGAGGCATCTTCTTGGGAGCAGTTTAATGTCTTCCAGGGTTTAAACAACAGCTATTCTAAGAGCTGGTACTTCAAGAACGCACTGACACTCATGGAGATTGATCCATTCACCACTCTGGAGCACATGGGACTTGCCTTGAAGTTGAACAAGGAGTGAGGCATGGCAGGAGTTGGAGCAGGAGCGCTGACACTGAGTAGACAGCTGTGACTCAGTGCTAGGGGACCACTTCTGAAGACATAGCAGTCCAGCTCCCTGCTCTCCCACATGCTTCAGGGTGGCCCCTGGACGATGTGGCCAAGGTCCCTGGTTTTAAGTGACAGAATCACCACTCATCCTAGTTAGGCTGCTTCCGTGGGAGACCCTGGCTTGAGGCACTTTGTGGCTCAGTTCTGTTCTGACCTGAGAGGTCGACCTTGGAGAAACTTTCAAGGAAACTTTCAGACGTGAATAAAGCTTAAGTGTGGATTTCACTCAACTATGCAGGCCCTGGAATATTAAGTGCAGAGGAAAGGGAGTGAGGGAGGCTGAGACAGCTCTGCAGGTGGGTCGAGAACACCATGCGTCTCTGAATTCTGTTCTCCGCAGCCCTCACCCCCGTCCACAGACACTTTCAACCAAGGGGCTCTCCTTATTCTTCTTCTTTTCCCACTCCAGACCCCCTTTCCTCCTGGGATTTAAGACACTTTCCCTTTCCCATTTGGGTGGTCCAGGGCTCTCTAAATTGAGGCACTGACTCTGGGAAGAAATATTTACTGAACGGTGGTCCGTGGTTGCTCAGCAAATCTGAGCTGCCCGGCTTCTGCCCGAAATTCTCAGGATTCTCCGTGGAGTTGCTCAACACAGAACACAGCACTTTGCCCAGAGTAACATTTTGCCCAGGCTTAGTGATCTTTGCCATCCCTTCTGGAGACTTCTAAAGCCTGTGCCCCAGGAGGGCTCTCCACACAGGGAGTCGGGCTGCTCTCATTTGCGGGTCATAGCACACCTTACTACCCTGTGCTATGCGTTGAGGCTGGCAGAAAAAGCATTTTTTGCTGGTTATCAAGAGTACTCTAGATCTCCCTCTGTCACTGCCTAACTTTAGAGCTAGGACCTCTCCGAGTCTCAGTCTCCTAATCAGTCACACGAGGCATTGGACCAGACTCTATGCTTGTTCAGCTGTATTTCTCCGAGAAGAGCGTAGGTAGGATGGTGGTAGTGGGGACCTTGGAATCCCACCAGATCACCTATGTGTTTATCTCTTTTATTGCTTTGCATTCGTGCATAAGATTTTGTTTGGAAAAAAAATCACTCGATGGATAAAAATAATTTGAAAGTCCTTGGACTGGATGATCTCTACGGCGCCCTGGTAGCTCTATAATTTTAAGGTAGCACCTGCTAATTAGATCTGATCATACACCCAGGTCAGAGACTAACAGCTTGAGGTAAGAAGTCCTGAGGCTGTGTTTCAACTCATTTTAGCAATTTGCTCACTTCTTTACATTTGACACTGGAGGTTAAATCGGGAGCTGTTTTTGTGTGTGAGCGTTTTTGTTTTTAAGTGAATTCTCTGAGCTCTGGGAAAGTGTAATGAAGATGTTGGTCTCTTGTCTCATTGCCCCTCTGAGGTGGCTCTGGGATGGCCCTCTGGTCTGGGAGCGAGGCTTAGTGGTCTACCTTTGCCATCCCTTCTGGAGACTTCTGAAGCCTGTGCCCCAGGAGGGCTCTCCACACAGGGAGTCGGGCTGCTTTCATTTGTGGGTCATGGGAGAAGTTACACCTTACTACCCTTATGAAAAACACAGCGACTCATGAAGCATTGGCCCAGGGTCACGTACAAAGATAGACAGATCTAATGACTTTCTCACAAAGCCCCGTCCTGTGTTCTATCCCTGCAGCTCACTGCTTTCTGCTCCTCTACAATCTGCTTCGTGCTCCAGGAATCTCACTGGGAAACCTGCTGCTGGGGAGAGAGCTGAGGAACTTCTTTACCTTCAAAGTATCTTTACTTTTTCCTTTTAAAATGAACTTCATCAAGGTGTAATTTACATACAATTCAATGGACTTCTTTGTAGAACTCAATTGCATAGTTCTATAAATTTTGATAAATATATTCAGTGAAGATGAACCCAGTCAAGATATGTGAATAGGGATTTCCACCACACATTGTTCCACCTTCTCCACTGTGGTGCACCATTGGTCGGCTGCTGCAGCCTGGTGGGGCGCAGGAGAGGCGTGGGAATGGTCTGTGTCTTGACTGGATTTGGGTTATATGGAATGCATGTGTCAAAATGCATGCAACTGAGCGCTGAAAATGTGTACAATTTCAAGTTGAGATTGAAACTGGGAAAGATTGAATACATTTCTCAGAGCCACGCCCTTATTAATTGGTCCTAGATCGGACCCAAGGACCATTGAATTTCAGTCCCCTGCTCATGACTACCACGTTATTTTCATTGCCTTATGCATAGGTGGGAATAACGCAGGGTGAGAACTAGCAATCTGGTCTAACCTTCTCATTGAATGAATAACTAAACAGACCATTGCAGGCGGGGCAATTTATATAGCAAATCAGTGGTGAAGCCCAGAGCAGATCCTGTATTCAATATTTTCTGTCTAGCGATGATGCTGAGGAAGGTAATGTCAGTGACTTTGAATCAATAATGAGCTATCCTGTCATAGGACCACCTCAAACAAGAAGAGGTCTCATGGCCCTATTTTATTATGTAGAGTGTTCCTATGAATAAGAAGGGCTTTATAGATATGCTTCTTAGAATGTACACATAAATCATGTGGAGATCTGGTAAAAGTACAGATTCAGATTCAGAAAGTCTTGGGAATCCCCCTCAAAAAATTACTGAAGAATTGAAAATCAAAATAAGTATATTAGAATTAGAGATTCCTATAAGATCTCCTGTCCCTATGGGAAACACACACACACACACAAAAACACCAGCTTTGGTCTCAGATAACAGTGGGCTTCTGATATCAACTTTAACTTGTTCACAAAAGCCTTGATTATAAAACAGATTCCTGGACATGGATTGATTAGTCACACCCACACACCACAACTGAATGTTTTATTGGCTTACATTTGCCAGCTGGAATTAGATACCACAGGATTGAGTATTTTGACTGACTTTGCATCTGGGTCAGTCAAAATTGCAGGGCCCGGGAAAGGGCTCTGTTGCACTAAGAGATTTTCATTTCGTGCTGCCAGACCCACTTTTGGCTGGTGATTGATTGATAGATCCTGATCCAAATCCAATTGCTCATCCTCTCCGCCTCGGAGGATTCTGGATTTATTGATCTCTGTCCAAGCTCATCTGGGGAGAACAATGCAGCCGCAGTGGAGGGAGTGCCACTTGGGGTCCCACATCGTGCTGCTTTTGTTTCTTCTGCCAGCTCAGACCAAGGCTCTATCTGCAGAACTTTCAGCAGCTGGCAGGCACGATTCTCTGCCTCAGACAAATTAGCTTCGCCATTCCACTGCCTGTTCTTTGATGGCATATTCATTTAGGCACATTGCAGTCAGTCACACAGATGCAGACTGACCCAGTTAGCTCTACATGCGCGGTGAATCCAGTTAATTGTATATCAACTAATTGCATAATTCATTTATTAATGGACTGAATTAACATCCAAGTGCTGCAACTCCTCTGTAGAGCTCAGGATTAGCGAGCAGCAAAACCTTGGGAGAATTTCACTTTTCAGATCCATGATCCTCCCCTCGCCAGAACAGATTCTCCCTCTCTCATTTTCATCTTTCATTTGAGAAAATAACTGCTCCGTGACACAATCAAGGATGAGACAAGAAATGTGGCTACATTAACCAAAATGTTAAATAATCTTTTATATCCAGTTGCATAGTATTGTACAGCATTGTATCCAGGGGTACAAAGATGAATAGATCACACTGGTGCATCCCCAAAACAATAGTTTTGAGAACATATATTCTGAATTGAGAAGAAGTCCATGTTTTTCTTGGGCACCTCCAAATGCCTCCTCAATGATATCTGTCAATGCCCAGCAGTCAGGGCTACATGAGACCTCTGCTCACTAGAGCAGAAGCGCTCTTACCACCGGGGTCTCCAGAGCCCTGGCCGTGGATATTGGCTTCCTCAGAAAGAGGTTGCATCTTATCAGTTGCCATCAGCAAGAAGCAAAAAATCCATGTTGTACCCTATTAATAGGCTGCCCTAGCCACTCCCCGCCATCTCCAAAGTCTTCAATGCTGGTTATGGGAGTGTGTCATCATATCTTTTTTCTACTTCAGCACAAGTATAGGAATAGTTCTCTGACTTACTCTGGATCTTAGGTTGGGCTTTCCCAGGAGACCTGAGATAAGAATCTGAGTGCAAGTACTTTATGTAGAAAGTGACCTCAGGAAGCACTGGAGGGGGGAGGTGAGAGAGGGACAGAAGAAGCCTCAGGAGGGTGTGTGATCGAGCAAGTCATCCCTGGGGCAATTAGGCTCAATTCATTTGAAAGCCTCTGGGAGACTTCCCAGAGCCTCCTTGGTAGTCTCATCACAGGGGTGAAGAAGTGAGAATTTATCCTCCAATTTTCATATGTCACTGGCTGAAGGCTCTCCTGGCAGCAATAACTCCTTGGGTTTTCAGTGGAAGGATTTGAGGGAAGGATGTCAGGTGGAGACTGGTAGGGGCTCCATTGGGGTCCCATTGACATGTGTTGGGAGCATTGAGGGCCCAGGGGATATTGGCAGGGTGCTGACAGCCTACAGGAGCAACCCTGAGGGTTCCTACTAGGTCATCTTTCTTCTTTGATTCTGGTTCTCTTAAGACCTAAAGAAGCTCACACCAACCCAATTTAACTGCTTTCATCTCCTCTACACGGTGGGTCCAGAACGAATGAATGTCTGTCCCGAAAGAGAGAAATTGCTCCATCCATTCCTTATTTTATATACTTTCCCACCTCCCAAAGTCCTAATTTCCTGCCTCAAGATTAGCCTCTCTCCAGACTTAATCCCTCTTAGGAAAAGCACAGCTATATGCTTACAGGACTGTGTTCTTTTCCTACAACCTGATGAAACACATAAAATGTTATCTGTCAAGGGGATATTTTTTTCATGTCTGAGTTGGCAAGCCCTAACATTATTATCTTGTTACAATAATAATAATATTTTACTTTTCTATTATTTTTATAATTTCCTATGCCCTTGCATTTTCTGAGCTGATTCTATAAAGCTTCTGGGAGAGGGATTATTAGATATTAGTAAGAAAAAATCAAAATGCCTGAGAGGGTAATTCAGTCCCCAAGGTGCTGCAAAATAGCTATTAAAAGCTCAGGCGTCTAAATCAGTCAACCTGAGTCCAAGTCTTGGGCCTTTGTGTACTAGCAGTGTGTATGTGTATAAGACAATTTTGGGGGCCTTCTTAAGGTTACTTCCCCAATTATGAAGTTAAATGTCTAGTAGTCCCAATCCATTGGATTGTCTTAAGGCTTAACTGGTATAATGGAAATGGAGACTCATTGGCTCAGAGTGAACGCTCAAATACTGTAGTTAAAATTTCCTAAATTAGCCAGGGTTCGAGATCAGCTATTCTGGTTGTTAGCTTTGGGTTTTTCTTACCATCCCATGTTTCTGGTTTAATTCCCCAAATGATCTCAAATCATGCATTTTGGTGTTAGAATTGTGCTAAATTTTCTCTTAATTCTTAAAACATGCCTAGTCAATCTTGGTTTATTATTTGGGAGGATGGAGCTTTCAATGGTTAAGAATAAAAATGAAAACATTCATAGATTTATAACAGCTGCAGCCTCCCTGGGTTTAAGAGAACAAATGGCATGTGCCTGGGACGAAACTATCTCACCCAGAATAAATTTGCCTTTTTATGCTAAGAGGAAGCTGAAATGAAGCTTTCAGGGTCTGGGTGTCACTGGTATTATCTTTATGTTCTTAAATGAAAACAGAGAAAGGATTTGTCTTATTACAGGAGAAAAGGCCGAATGTGTTTGCTTTCAAGTATAAAATAAAATGAAATGCATATTCTCAATGTGGGACTTCATTTTGATTACCCGTGTGGAGAAGGAGAGCAGGAAATAGCTACCCATACCCACCCAACAACTCCCCCCTTCTTTTTTATTTGTTATTGAAGCAAATGAGGGCAATTGTTGGAAACTTCTATGCAGCCCTGAATGTCTCAATTGTGACTCTCACAGAGATTAATGCATTTAATTTACCTCTTTGGTATATTCAAGGCAGAATTCAACAGCCAGTTGGGAGTTCCTTGCCCTGTAAGCTGCTCCATGATAAAATACAGTTTGGCTGTCTCTGTATCAGCTTGCTGTATGGGACTATGGCTGAGCCCAGGAAGGAGGAGGGTGGGCCCTACATTTCCACACTCTCCCCTCCTCCACAGGTGGCCAGGAGGTGAAGAAAATGGGAAAAGGCTGAGATACAGGAAGAGGCAAGCCTAACAGTCCAGCATCTTCCCAAGGGATATGGCCTGCCTTCTTCCACAGCAGTCTCATCTGTAAAGAAGTCACTTCAACTTAAGGAAAAGTTCCCCAACTATGGGATGAATTAGGGGTCTAAAGAGTTTTCCTCATGAATCAAGCAGTTTTTGATGTTTTGATATTAACTGTTGGCTTTGGCATCACTCAGAACCCATGCGGCAACCTCACCTCTCCTTGTTGGTTTATTTGCAAATGTTTCATGAGCATCTACTTCACGGCACAGCACTTAGGCCTGAGGGTAGAGTATGGACAAGACATGTGTGGCCACTGCCCTCCTGGTGCTTCCAGCCTGCTGAGGGGCCCCAGTCATACACAGACAACCACACAAAGACCTACTTACTTACAGTTTGAATAAATGTCACAAGAGAAGCAGATAGGAGACCCAATCTAGACTGGAACTTTCCAGGCAAATTCTTCCCAAGGAAATCCTGTTTAAACTATATTTGGAAAGGTGATTAAGAATCAATAGAAAAAGAACATTTAATGGGAGGGGAGAACAAAACCCAGACTCTGAGGCTTTCAGCCTACAGTCTAAGTTATTGATCAGGTTGGGGTGGATCTTAATGCTACATCCCTAGACTCTAAGCTGCATCAGGGCTGATGCCCGTAAATTTCCAAGGTGCAGAAATTCTGCCTCTTTGATTTTTTTAGCCTCTACTTTCCTATTTATTTTCAACATTTCCTGGGTGCCCATCCTCAGTACTTAGCTATGAATTCCCCCACCTCCTCTCCTAGAGGGTAGGAGAATATAATAGCTACTTCTCACGTCAGTCTTCCAACCCCACCAGGATTAGTTTCAATGAAAAGGCACACCAAAGGATTTGCTTTTAGAAGTTGAGAAACGAAGGTTTAGCCCCCAATTTCCTCAGATAACTTTACAGAGGATGGAAATTGAGGAGAAGCACTTCTAGGGTGCCTAGTCACACACAGATTTTCCCTTGATACTCAGGAAATACCTTCATGAGGCCACCACAAAAGTTGAAATGCAATGGGAACATGGCAGATTATCCCCAAAGAAGGTGAGCAAATTTTCTAGGTCAAAGCAAGGTCTCAAATCCAATTTCTCATACATATTTGGCACGGTGAGAATTTCTCCAATGGCCAGAAGCAAACACGACCTTAAAAAATTCAAATCATGGATAATTCATGCAGAATTGGGGACTAGCATTTAGCAAAAGAATATTAAATGTATGTTTCAAAGGCAACTTCAGGTAGAAACCGAGCTCCTATTTCGCTTCATGGGGCCTCGATCATTCTAGTGTTCAGGATAGGACTTCTGCCGCCATGATACTCTTTTTCTCAATCCTAATAAAGGGGGTTGAAATACTTCAAAATGCCAAGGAGGCTTGTCTGTATTTGAACCTCCTGTCAAGGAGAAAGGCCTGGGGGTTGAGACACTTCAGCCTCCCTTGAAGTCCTTACACAGCCTTTATATGTGGACTGTGGCAAACCGTGGGCCTCTCCCATGACTCCATGACTTTTTTTTTTGTCAAGAAAGGGCTATAATAGCATCTGTCTTCCTCCCACCCCTCCCAGAAATCTGACTGCGGAGACCATGAGCGCCGAGGAGGAGAACCGTCATGCGGAATGATGTGTGAGCCTCAGAAGCTTCATCATTCACTCTGAAATGTTGGCACGGAGTCAAGTTAGTTCTCATGTGACATTAAAAACCTCACTTCAGCGAGGAAAACAAACAGATAAAGAACACCAGCTAATGACTTTGGAAGGCCAGAGAGCAGCTGAAGTATTGTTTTTTCAAATGCAATAGATTTTAAACGGCATTTCCAATAATGAGTAAGTCACCCAGTTACTGCACTCTTCTCATTCTCAACACCTGTCCCCGTGATTTTCAATCCCCAGAGTGACTTTTATTTTTAACAATATTTATTATCATGAGTGTTATCACATTAGATGAAATCAGCTGGAGATAGAGGCTGCATTCACTGATGGCATTAAGGTGCCGGGATTGATGAGGGTTTTTATTTTTATTTTTTTTAATCCTCCTTTGGATACTGTAGCTGCTCCCAGCAGCCATTACTGACAGCTTCCAGCAGACAAGGAGGATAATTGCAAAACCACCCCATAGAGTAAGATCACCAGAGGTTCCCCCATGACTGTCACCTCAAAGGGTCCCTAAAAACCTACAAAGCAATTGCTGGAGACAAGTCTGAGCACAGCCCCACTGAGCATCTAAAGACCAGTGCTCTGGAGAATGGGACAAAGTGCTCTGGCTTCTCCACATAGCATTTCTCGCTTGCTCCCAGGGAATTGCTACAGAAAGTTCAGGAAGCAAAGGGGCAGTGAGTCACACATGCCTTCAGTGCATCCCTCCTTGGGGACTCGGTCCAGAAATCCAGCAAGGAATATTCACAGTTTCTACTATGTCTCCAGCACTGGACCTGTTATCTGTCCTTATGCAGAATCTGAAGGGGAAGGGAAAGCTAGCCCATATTAAACAGTTAGAGAGAACTTCATAGTCTCACTCCATCCCCTAGGCTAGAGTGTCTTGGGGTCATAGCTCACAGCAACCTTGGGCTTGAGCCCAAACTCCTGGGCTCAAGTGATCCTCTTGTCTCAGCCTCCCTGGGTAGCATAGGCATGTGCCACCACATTGGCTAGTTTTTTTCTACTTAAAACATTTTTTTTTCATTGTTGGGAATTCTTTAAGGGTACAAGAAACCAGGTTACATTGATTGCATTTGTTAGGTAAAGTCCCTCTTATAATTGTGTCCTGACAAAAGGTGTGTCATACACCGAGACCCCCACTTCCCTCCCTCCTTCCTTCTCTCTGCTCTTCCTTTCCCCTACCCTTCCCTCTTTTCCTCTCTCTCTCTCTCTTTTTTTTTTTTTTTTCTATTTTTAGTAGAGACAAGGTCTCACTCTTGCTCAAGCTAGTCTTGAGCAAGAGTGAGACCCACTTTGGCTATCCAGAATGGGAGGGTTGCAGGTGTGAGCCACTGCACCTGGCCTAGAAGAACATCCTTGGCAGGTGTGGTGGCTTACACCTGTAATCATAGCACTCCGGGAGGCCAAGATGGGAGGATTGCTCGAGCTCAGAATTTTAAAACCAGCCTAAGCAAGAGTAATACCCATCTTTCCTAATAATAGAAAAATTATCCAGGCATAGTGGTGCATGCCTGTAGTCCCAGCTACTTGGGAGGCTGACATAAGAGGATCAGTGAACTCAGGAGTTTGAGGCTTTAGTGAGATAGGCTGAAGCCATGACACTCTAGCCCAGGGGACAGAGCAAGACTGTCTCAAAAGAAAAAAAAGAAATTAAAAAAGAACATTCTTTTAATTTTTTAACCAACATTTACTAAAGGTCAACTAAGAATTTTATATGTGATGTTTGGTATACTAAGTTGAAGTAGGACAAAGATCCTGTATTTAAAAGAAGTTCTGATTATAGTTTCTAAGGGAGATAGCCTTGTAAACTGATACAGTCTAATCATTTAGATCAAAATGACAATACTGGTATTTTAAGTATGTGACAAATGTTGAGCTCTTTACTCTATAGACATAGACAAGAATATTGGGACACAGAGAAATAATTTGTTAATGATCACTCAGATCCTCGTGGATAGATTTTGGGATAGAAACCTAAGAGCTTGGTGTCCAGAGTATAGGGACCTAGCCATAGTCCTGCACAGCTTCCCACAAAGTTGAACTCTAAAGATAAAATAGCTACCACTGTTCAGAACACTATAGGCTAACTAATGTGCTAAGCATTTAACATACCTCATATAATTTAATGCTTAGAACTACCCAGTCAGGTAGTAGTGACTCCTGGTTGTAAGAAACTGAGTTAAGCAAGAAGAGGAATTTAACACAAGTAGCTCATAAAACAACAAAAGTAGGGCGGATCCTTGGACCACAGTGACTAGAACCAGAGACATGATCATTGTCAGGACTCTCTCTCTTTTACTCTTTCTATTATTTATTTATTCACTCATTCATTCTCTCTCTTTCCTCTTAGCTCCTGTCTCTCTCTCCTCTTTCTCCCTTCCTCTCTCTCTTCCCTTTCTCTTCTCCACTCTCTCCCCATCCCCTTTTCATACCCCCTCTCTTACCTCCTCTTTGTCCTCCATGTCAGCTGCACTTTCATCTATTATACACCAGCTTTATTTCATATGGTGAAGACAAAGAAATATGGCCGCCCCCAGCTTACATAATATATCTTTACTATCAAGGGCAGAAGTCCCTCCCCAAGATATAATAAGTTTCTTAGTAAGAATATTAATCGATGTGCCTCCTATCAAGTGCCTACTCTAAGACAAAATACTGTGACCAGAAAGGAAAGGTCTTAGGGAGACTGTTATTCCCATCCAGACTGCATGTTAGACTGGGAGAGATGGGAAGTGAGTATTTTTTCAAAAGAATTAACGAGAGGGGAGAAGACAGCAGAATCATTAGAGAGAGAATCATTAGAAGTTAGCTTAACATGTAGCTATTAAGCATAGACTTGTTGACAACCCCTTTTTGCAGATGAGAGGTTGGGATTGAGAAAGGATAACTTGCTGAAAGCATCACCCATAGTTAATAAGAGACCTGAACCAGGTGGGACCCGTGATCAGGTTCCACTTGGTGTGGCTCAGACTCTCAGCCACACTGGCACATCCTCAGGACCTAAACTATTCATGAATCCTCAAAAAGTGATAGTGTCGCCATGCTTAGTGAAGAAAGAGCACCATTCAGGAGGCAGAGAGGAAATTATTCCAGGAAAAGCCAACAGGAGGCAGAAGAACCAGTAAGGCTGGCAAGAAGGAGGCCAGGGGAGGGGGCATTTCAAGGAAGGAGAGTGTTTTTTGCCTGTGTTGGAATAATGGGACAGCCAGTGGAGTCCCCTCACAGAGACAGTGGGACAGTGGGCTCTTTGTACTTAGGATACAAACCTGCTCATGACTGGCACCAGGGAGATTTGCAGAGCCTGCCTTGTGGGGTTCACACCCGAGAATGAATGATCAAAATTTCCTCCAAAGAGCAGCATGTGATCTTGAGGTCACACCATTATCACCCCCCACCAGGGAACGAGGGGGTATTCATCATTTTTATTGAAATCAGGAGATCACAGCCTTGACCCAGTCTTTATTCCATGTCTTAGGGCCTCCTAGTTTAGAAATGAGAAAAGCCCGGATGTGAGGGTAAACCACGCATTGCAGAGTCTATGACTAAGCCCTCGGTCTGCCATTGGACACAGACCTGCTGTGAAAGTGGAAGTTCCCTAGAACCCTGGGTCGGTGCTTCTCTTCTCTGGATTCTGTGGTTGCATTCACCTGAATCACTCTTCCTAGGTTCTGCCTGCTGCCTGAGTTTCTTTCTCCAAGAAGGGTTGGTTATAGACCCCACATGACTCTGCTCTCTTTCACTAGACTGCTGACGGTCTTTATTAAGTGCTGCTCATGAATTCTATTCATTTCATCCTGTCATCCTTTTCTTAATCAGGACCTTCTCCTTCCCCATCTGTCCTCTCCCTGTGGTCACACTTCCATTCATGCTTCCTGGCTTTTGTTCTTTCTGGAAGGGATCCAGTTCCTCTTCTATTGTCAGAAGCCATCTTCCAGCTCGTTCTGCCAAGTGGGCTGGAGTCCTAGAAATGTGCCCAGTCTCTCTTATAAATTTAACCCCAATGACTCAGTCACTAGGGCCTCAAAGGAAGGGCCCTGGGATGTACCATGGGTCACTTTGCTGCCTCCGCTCAGGGAACAAATGCCGTTGGCTGTTGAGAGGTTTCTGGATTTGACTCCCTCCTTGCCCTCAGTTGAGGGCATCTCGTTTTAACCATCACTATGAACTTGTGCCTTTACCTACCAGGTCCTTTCACCTCTAGGCATAAACTGCACATAGTCTCATGTGGGCCAGTCTCCCTGAGATATTGCTTTCCAAGACAAAGTCCAAGGTCTAAAACCTGATTGGAAGTTTCTGAAATCTTTATTCAACTCTCAAAGGGGTGGTGCTTGTCTATGATTCCCTGTGACTTCTCTGTCTGACTGTCTTTTACCCTGGTGTTTATTATGGTCTCAGCCAGGCACTTTTAACCTCAATTCTTCTATTGCCAAGATTGTTATAACCAAGTAAAGCAGAGAATCTGTATTGACCCAGCAAGATATCTAAGGTGTGTGTGTGAATATCTTCTTGATTCCTTTCCCTGGAAAGGAATCAAGAAGATATAAGTTCAGCAGGTCTTTTTTATAAAGTCAACAATTGTGTTGCTGCAGTATTTTGGCCCAGGGAGGCACTTACAGGTTGAGATATGGTTTGGAGAGTCTGTTCTCCTGTGTTGGAAGCATATGTGCACATTTTGACTGAGGCATGTAATTGGTGAAAAAAATCCCCAGTCTGATTTCCCAGTGAGATTTGGTCCTTCTGAGCTCTAGGGTGGGGGCAGACTGGCTTTTATCTGGGTTATTTTAAGTCGTTAGGCAAATCCTTCACTACAGTCTCCTGCCAGGGGAAAAATTCCTCTAATAATTCATAATATTTGTTTGTAGTTTCCTAAGTTAGCCAGAGCAGGATAAAAGTAGCTGACAAAATGTTCTGCCCTCAAGAATCTTGGACCTCAGGAGTGGTTTCTCCCTGTGTCTCCCACCTTTGTGCATACATGTCCACGTTCATACAGTGTAGAAACACTTATAAACCTATATGTAAGCAGTTGCATAATAATAGAATTCAAACTAAGTATACATTTTTTGAAGTATATCAGGAGATTTGTTGAGACTTCATGAATGAGAAATTAAGTAAGAATATTTCTTTAAGAGGTACATTTTATAGATATTTGTCTGCTCTTTGTATATCATATCATTATAGAATGCAAAATTATTAGAATCAAATTATGCAACTTGCCTCTCAAAGTTGGAGTCCAGACAATCCTTTAGATTCTTTCACTTCTCAATTGTGTATAAATCCCTGATTTTTGAACTGGCTGGGAGCTCAGGATAAAGCAATGACTAATCCTGGTCCCCTTCCCTCCAGAGCTCAGGTTCTGTGGAATAACCTCTGAGAAAGCGGCCTCTGAGTATGCCTGACAATGGGGCTGCACAGGGAGTTACAGCAGCACAGGGCACGGACACACACACTGAGTGACAGGGTGATTGCAGAGGATTCTTGAAGGAAGTGAAACCTCAGATGTGTCTTCAAGGAGCTGCAGGAGTTAGCCAGGTAATGGACAGACAGGAAGGGCATTGCGGCAAAGTGCACAGGGAAGCAGAGGTGCAGAGAGGGACCCGACATGCAGGGCCAGCTATGCCTGTGTTTCAGGTGGAGGTGGGTGAGTCAACCTCAAGTTGACACAGTTCCTGCTGCTGAATTCCAGAGGAGGGCGGGTAGACAAATGTGAGCAGATAGGCAGAGGCGAGGCCATGGAGGTCTTACGAGCCAGGTGAAGGAGCGTGGGTTTTCCCTGTGGGCTGGGTAGATAGTAGAGTGGATGGTAATTTTAGCCTGGGAGTAATGTCGCCAGATATTTATTTGACATAGCTCACTCTGCACTGAGGTGGTTTTGGGAAAAGTTAGCAGATGGGCTTCGGTTACAGATCTGTTGCACTATTCCAAGTGGGAAACAATGGACGGGCAAATTAAAGAAATCTTCATAAGGATGAGACAAAAGGAGTCTGGAAACCCCAAGAGATAAAATTAGCCGGGCTGGGTAAGTGATTTTTAATCACGAATCATCTCTGCAAATGTCACCTCTGCTTTTCCACTTGATCAGTGTAGAGGCCTGCGGGGTGGCCCTTGGGTCCCTGTCTCTCTGATTCTCCAGCCCATCCTTTAGGCTCCAGCCTCTGCTCTGCAAGGCTAGGGACCTCGCTGCTAGCGATCCTCATGAGGCCCCTAACTGTTATCACTGCCTCTCCCCTTGCCCTCTTTCAGCTTATTCTCTGAAAAGCAGAGAGAGCCATAAAAGCATGCCTGGTCAGAGTCCAGCCTGCTATCCCCTCTTACTCGATGAAAGCCAAAGTCCTCAAAATGCCCTCCATGCCACGTGGCTGCAGCACCCACCTCTATACCCGCCTTGCCTTTTCTCTCACCCCTAGCCACCATGTTCTGCATCTGGGATATGTGCCTCACAGGTCTTCCTGGGGGCCAGCCGAGCTCCCACAGAGGCCCAAGGCACTTGTCACTCCCTGGGGCCAGGCACTCTTGTCCTGAAGAACAGATGGCACACTGGCTCACTGCCTGCAGGTCCTTCTTCAAATGTCAGCTCATTAAGGCCTTCCCGGGACACTGATGGAGCACTACATGCTCCGGACATTCTGAACCCCTTCTTGCTTCCTCCCCCCGTGGCTCCTCTCACAGTCTGATGTCTAGCACATGAAGTCATCTTCCTATGGTCTGTCTCCCATGCTGTCTGTCCCCAGTGCTTGGAATGGTACTTGCCACCTAATGGGTATTCAATACATTTGAACAAATGAATAACAAAACAAACAAAACAAACAAACAAACAAAAACTTTGGTTCAATGGAGACATCAAAGAAGGGAACAGTGGGAATGTCTGTGTGGAGAGTGATGTGACTGAGTGTGACAAAGAGCACAGGAGGGGAGATGAGGGGGACGGTGATGTCCTTAGCAGGTGGTATGCTCCTTAAAGACCATCCAGTGAAAGACAGTGGGGCAGAAGGACTTCTATAGAGGAGTTCATGGGGTGATGTAGCCATAAAATCAAGAGTTAGCAGAGCATTAAGAAAAATTGAGAAACAAATAAACAACCCCCCCCCCCCCCAATGCCACATCAGGGTCCAGTGGATCACAGGCAAATGAGTAAAGAGGTTTCCAGTGAGATTTTGTAGGCCAGGAAGGGTGTCCATTGATGGGGAAGACTGTCCTGGTATCAAAGTCACCTGGAGGAAAGAACAAGAGCCATTAAGAGCTACTTGCTTATCTTTTTTAAAACCAAACATTTGCCACTGGGTACTCAGTCCCACAGCCAGATGGTTTTCCTATTGTGAATGAAGCAAAGACGTCCAGTTGAGCTTGGGTGAAAGTCCTCAGAGCCCAGGCCCACTGCCTGGTCAGTGCAGTGAGCAGAACACCTCTGTCCCCACCCCTTGTGGAGCTTCTGATGACCCAGGACAGATTTGTTTAGGCTTCTGGTGCTTAACTGTGCGCAAACACCCACACAGACAGCAAGCAGTGGTCTGCATATTTTCGGGAGAGCTTGTACTGTGCAAACAGCTTTATTGTCATCTCGCATGCACAGGAAAGACACATGACAAATAGATGCATAGCACAGCCCTTCTTGCTAGGGTTCCTGCAAGACATTGCCAGCACAAGGTGTTAATGTTTCCATAGCTGAACATACAAGTGTGTGTGTGCACATGCACACATGCATGTGTGAGTAAATAATTATAGAATTAAGTACACTGTACCCCAAAATATGACACCTTGGCCTTTTAGGAAACAGCATAAGCTAAAAGGTCAGTCTTACCATTTTGCCATCTTTCTGCCCTGAAGAAGATCCTGAGACCCTCAGTCCAAAGGTGGCCTTCCAATACCTGCAGGCACGGTGCATCCTGAAGACACCTGGACCCAGAGAAGAATCTGAACAAATAGCCTTACTAAGGTCCCTTGCATCATCACCATCATCTCATGCCCTTCCATTTAGTCAATTTCCCCATAACTGTCCACTCATCAAACCCAAATAAGAAAATACACAGGTTGCCCAATTTTGGAGTCTTCATTTCCGAAAGTTCCCATGTCACGTAAAACTTATATCTAACACACTTGCATGTTTTCCCCCTGTCAATCTGTCTGTTGTTACAAGGTCTTCATCCATGAACCTAAAACGAGGAAAGGTATTTCTTTTCCCCTGCAGAGTATGTGTGTGTTGTTGATGTAACATGCGCATGTATGCATGTTTATGTATACATACACCCTCAGTGTTAGCTAGCTGACAAAAGGAGAGCTGTATGATACAAAGATCAAAAATGTGTATTGCTGAGTCTCCAGATCCAGGTCAAAACCCAGCTCTGCCAATTACTAACCTCTGGTTTTAAGTAGAGTACATAATGTTTCTAACTAAGCTTTCGTTCTCATATGGAAAATGGGAGTAATAATGGATGCTTTTCAGCATTTGGGAAAGAACCCATCAGACAAAGATAGTATAGGGCTGAGGGATAGCTGTATAATAAAGCAGCCCTGGGGCCTTAACACAGAATAAATGACAAATATAGAATTGAGGAGAAAAAAACAGAGAAGGACAGATGTGAGTTGGTTTGCTGTGTGTTTGCGTCTGTGACAAAGTCCTCGGGGGTATCAATCAGGCCCATGAGTCCCCCAAAATGTCCTCAGAGAGGGTGATCTGCTTGCCCTGTGCGTTTGGGATATCTGGAGTGTCCAGTCAGCAGATCCCTGGAAATCTGCCCCCACACTTTTCAAGAAGCTGATGGTGGGGCCACTTGGGACCCTCTGTGGGGACTGTCAGTCACGTGTGTGGAGTCAGCTGAGGTTCCAGAGTAGTCTTGTCCCAGAGACTCAGATTTCATGGAGCTGTGTTCAATCGACCCAGGAGGACTGTTATCTACCCATCCTCCTGATACCCCTCCATACAGAGGGCCAAGGATAGAAGGCAAGGCAGACAGAGGTATGGAGCTGGGGCAGCCCTGCCCAGGTCTGGAGTCTGGTTGGCCAGGAGGTGGGGAGCAACCAAGCCTACCGGCTCCTGCTCTGCTCAGAGTCCCTGGTGGAAAGTCAATGAAGGAGTCGACTCTCAGGGACTCTTAAGCTATCCTCCAAGGAAACCTGTTCTACTCAGAAATGTTTAATTAACATGCTCCCACCTTCCTAAAAATAGGAAAGGAAAATCAATATGCACTAAATAGTTTCAATCCTGGGATCAAAGTGGTTTTAAACAAGGCTGTCTTCAACCTCAGTCCCCCTCGTACTTTCCAAAGCAGGCAGGAGATGCCAACTAGGTTCCTCAGCAAGGTGGCCATGTTGTGTCCTAACATGCGGGTGCTGCGGGTGGGGGGTGTGAACGAGAAGCAAAGGTCTGCTGTTCCATGTGAAGGTTAAATTTGGATCCGTAATCAAATAGGAACATTCAGCATCTATTTCCCAACCTTGTTCCTTCATCTCTGGTTCTAAGATAGGTTTGCTATCCTTAGAAATCTGGGTGAAGAGAACTATGATCCGTTCAGCAGTTAATTCCAACAATCTAGGCCTCAGGGCCTTTGCATAGGTTCCCTCAGCCTACAGTGCTCTTTTCTATATCTGCACAATTGCACCCCTCAGCTCCTTAGGTCATGACTCAAATGTCCCTTTCTCAGAAAGGCTTTCCTGACCCCAAATGTCACTTTTTCTGATACTAAAACTTTTATCCCCTCCTCTGCTCTGTACTCCTTAGCCCTGACCGCTTTGCAACAAGGTAGGCATTTTACTGAGTTGACTTGCAGACTGTACCTTCCTCTCAAGCAGGTGAAGAAGAGACTTCCATCTGCTTGGAGTTCTACTATATTCCAGGCTCCCAGAATAGTGCCAGGCATTCTGGAGGAACTCAATCAGTATTGGTTAGAGTAGAGCTAGTGGCTAAAAGCAGGACTTTACAGGAATCTCTGAGTCTCAAATCCACCCAGCAACACCACCAGCCGCTCTTAACCTTGGGTGATGCTGTACTTGGCTTTATTCCTTGGTCTCTTCATCTGTAGAAAGCAGATAATAGAAGGGCACTCATGAGCTACTATGAAGGTTAAGGGTACATAAACTACTTAGGACAGAGCTTGACACATGATATGTGCTTTAAAAGTGTTTTGATGACTGGCTATTAGCAATGACATTCAATGATTATTAAGTACTTACTATGTGCTAGAGAACCATTTTGCGAACATGTAAAGTGCTTGGAGTAGGACGTGGCACATATTAAGAGCATAACAAGTGTTAGCTATCATTTTATCTCTTTTAGCACTCAAACCACATAGCGCGGTAGACACGATCATCACCATCATCATCATTATTGTTGTGATTAAGCGTGGTGAGGTTACTTCCAGCCAGCTGCTAAGGCTGAAACCCACAGTGCCGCTCCCAAGTCTCTCACTGCAAAGTGCTTGTTACGGATGACCCGCCCACCTGCCTCAGTCCTAATTTTGAGGTGCAGGCGGTATTGTCTGCTGAAGGCTGGTCTTTCTCTGCTTCGTTTTAATTTTAATGGCTATAAGAGAAAACTCAGAGGTTCCTTGGTTCACCACCCTTCTCTCCCCCAAAGCAAGTTTGGTCCAAACCCATTCGCTTCTTTATAGGGTGTGTTACATGCAATTTGTCACATGGATCTGTTGATTCAAATTGTTTAAATTGGCTCAGTGTAGACCATAAATCCACAGCACAAAGCCTCTGCACCGACCTGGTTTGGGAACTGAGGTTGTGGCTTTTCCCTGAGGGCTTTCAGCATATTCGCTGCCCTATAAAACCAAATTCCCTTCCTGGAAGAACTGTTACCAGGCCAAGCCCCACCGTCTTCCCTCACAGCTCAGCCTGGCAGGGTTAGGAAAGAATCCAGCTTAACAGCAGCTAGGAGAGCAGAACAAGCCACCTCTCACACATTCTCATAATCTTAGAGTCACACTGAGTTTGCAGAGCTGGGGACACAGTGAGAGACCGCCTGCAGGCCAGCTGGGCAGTCCCTGTTTGGAGTGCAGCCCTCCTTCTTGGGGTATTTCCAACAGCACTCATTACAAGGCTTGGAGTTCTTTTCTCTTCATGGTCTGACATCCCCTCTTGTCCCAGCAAGGATAGGTCAGCACTGCCAAGAGGAAACAGTTTCCCAGATCTGCTGGGTCCAGAACTTATCCCAGGAGGGTATTTGGGAATGAGTTGCATGGAGGAGACTAATGACTGCGGTCTGTGCAGTCCTGACACCAAACCACATGAGATAGGAGCTATGCAGGTGGGGTGACTAGAACAGGGAAGGAGAGAGGTAGAGGAGAAAGCCCACCAAGGCAGCACCCAAAGGAGCAGGCAGCATGCAGCCTGACAGGCTCTGACACAGACGGAATCAGAGAGCATCACGGCCAGCCAGAGCAGCCAGCATGGGGATGAGGGAGAGACAGAGCTAATGCAGGGGGCCGGAGAGCAAAGATGGGATATCCAGGGCTAGGGGAGGAGAAGTGGCATCGCTGACTGATGGAGAAGGGCAAAGGGAGATTTTCCTCACTAGGAGGCCAAGTGCTGGCCACAGAGGGCAGTCTCAGCTCTTTTCATTGCTGCCCCCAAGTGTCAGAAACAAGGCTGATGGCAGACAATGAGGACATCCCAGGCAAAGGAGAGGCACACGGATGGCCGATTTTAGGAGTTCTGGAAAGCCCTTCCTTCCCCTGCATAAACTCACTGCCTACTTGTCCTTCCTCACTTTTATTTTGACTTAACTCTCCAAATTTGGTGTCACTTTTCTGGGGTAAACAACAAACTGATCTTTGGAGAAGAGCCACTTGAATAACGATATGACAAAAGTGAGCTGGTGGGTCTGATTACCTACTTTTAGGAGGGCATCAGAACTGGCTCAACTGTCCCACTGGGGGACTCATGCAAAGCTAAGCTGCCCATTGGGGTGGGAGAAGCAGATGGAGCCTCCTTCTGGGAAAACAGTAGGCATAGCTTGGAGGCCTGGAATGTGGGGGTCAGATAGGGCATCCCAATGGGCAACCCCTGTACAAAGGAGCTAGGGAGAGAGTGACCCAGCAGTGTGAAAGAAAGATGGTGGCCCTGCCCAAGTGCAGTGCACATGGCTGCAGCCAGCTCCCTCCTCTGCCATTTCCACCAGAGGCCAAGAACCATCTTTCCCATAGACATTTTCTCTCCCCTCTCCTCTTTCCTTTCTGGAACCTCCAAACTCCCAAACCTTTTTTTCTTTGTTTAAATGAGGAAGCAGTTAACTATTCTTTCCAATTTCTTGGATCACCATAATAAAATATTGGAGAAAAGTAGAATAGCTCCACAAAGATTTTTCTCAGCCTATCTTGTCTGAAAAATGTCCCTCTAAAATTGTGTATTGCAAAACTAAAAAGTCAATAACGGTTTATCATGCAGTGCACACACGACTGTGTGTGACCCTGGAGTGCCACCTCGATTCCTCGTCTCTGCCTTTGTTCTTCCTCCTGTTTCCTTTCCTCACAGTGGAGGGGGGAGGAAGGGGGCAGGTGGAAGAGGAAGGGGCCAAGAGGGGCAGAAGGACAAGGACAGGGGAAAGAGAAGAGGAGGGGGGGGGAAGAGGGCGGTTCAGGGCACGGTCAGGGCATGTTCAGGCCAATGCCTTCAGTACATTAAAATGCTGAAAGTCAGACTTCTTGTCAACATTTTTAAAATCTGTATTTTTTTTTTAATAGAAAGGAGAAATGCTGTGAAGGTAGCAAGGAGTGGAGCTGAAGACAAATTTGGTTTCACTCATTAGATTAAGACCATTTTCTGTTTTTGGCAAATAAGATTTTGCTTTGGAAGTGGAGAGGATGGTGGAGTGGGAGGTTTTCTGTACTCTCTAAGCAGAGTAGAAAGAGAATCCCTGAATTAGAAAATATGAAATAATCAGATTCTGTTTAACGCCTTTCTTTGCATCCGGAAGGATTACACCTAAACCACTTAAGCTGAAGTCTCAAGGGGCTGCAGTTGGTCCCATTTCTATTAAAATCTTGCCTAACAGG
Source organism: Loris lydekkerianus (assembly GCA_963574355.1). Taxonomy (NCBI): domain Eukaryota; kingdom Metazoa; phylum Chordata; class Mammalia; order Primates; family Lorisidae; genus Loris; species Loris lydekkerianus. The sequence continues at coordinate 46,391 of CAUYPK010015281.1, forward strand.
AGAGCACAGAAGTTGTTGTTGGTTTTTTTTTTTTTTTTTTAAAGAAGAAAGAGAAAAAAGCTGATGATGATACTAGTCTGACTCTAAATGAAACTAGTTCTTCTAATCACTCAACGAGGCAGCATGTTTGCCATCTAATTTCATCCAAACACCCTAAACTGAAAATAAAGTGCAGCTTAATAGGCACGCAGAGATGTCATTTCATTCTGCTGAATGTTCTGGTAGCAACTACTAATTATTTCAATGTATTTTTTCTGTAATTATTTGAAACAGACTCTTCAGAGCTCCCTTATTAACTTCAGAAATATTTCGGTATCCTACAGAAATTCAATAGTATACATTTAAATAGCATTTCCCTCCTTTCTTCAGTGTGCTGGGAATACAGCTGGAGGAGCTTGAGGGAGGAAACACCTCTTGTGTAAGCTGCCAAAGAAGAATGAGCAAGAAGGAAGCCACCCCAAACCCTGCCCTTATGCTTCTGGGCGCTTTCCTGGCCACCTTTGATCCTCTCTGGGCTCTCAGGGCAGGTCATAGAATTGATTGCTGAGAGTTCCCCTGTACTTTCTGTTGGCTGGTGAGAGAGGCCAATGAAAGCATGGCAGACAGAGGGAGCAGAACAGACTTGGGGATTCAGCAGGGAGGGAGCCTATCGCCTCCCTCTGATCAGCCTCCTTGCAGAGCCAAACACTGATTCCTATTGACCTCATTTAGAATGAGGAAGATGGACCCAGGCTTACTATGACCACCGGCAGCAGCCCGAGGGACTGAATTTCTGAACTTGGATAATCTTGACAGGTGTCCCAATGTCCCTTTGAAAAGGAGAACAATAGGCCAGCTGCAGTTGCTTGTGCCTGTAATCCTACCACTCTGGAAGGCTGAGGCAGGTGGATTATTGAGCTTAGGAGTTCAAGACCATCCTGAGCTAGAGCAAGATCCCATCTCTACTAAAAACAGAAAAAAACTAGCCAGGTGTTATGATAGGCACCTGTTGTCCCAGCTACTTGGGAAGCCCAGCACTTTGAGGTTGCTGTGAGCTAGGCTGACACCACGACATTTTGGCCTGAGCAACAGATTAAGACTCTGTCTCCAAAAAAAGAAAAAAGAAGAAAAGTAAAGGAGGTGACCTGGTATCAAGTGCTCTGTAGTGAAACTCACCACCCTGCTGGCCATGTCAGGGCCACCATGTCAGTACCATCACTCAGCAAGAGGGCCTGGGCTTCTGTACCAGGTAAGGGGGGGGGGGGGCACGTATGGCATATCCATGCAGCAGGACTGAGAGAATCTCTTAGTAGCCCGGCTTCTTCATGTGACCATCCTCCGGTATAAACACCAAGTATAGGAAGTTTCTCCAGAGCAAGAGGAAGACATGACAGCAGCAGGCAGCCTTGCCCACAAGTGCTTGGTTTGTGCTGTGAGTCCACAGGTCTTCGTTAGAGAAACACATCCTGCACTGGGGACATTACTTAGCACACTTGCCATTTTCTCACACCCTGCCACCTGCTCTCCATCATGGGAGCATGACCAACAGGTGTGAATGTAGGTAAGCGCTGTCCTGGGGGCACACGCTGAGGGGAGCTCACCTCCCTCGGCCTGCGGCTGGCCTCCGGGATCACCTCCTCACCCCTGACTAGCCCCTTTAGCCCTGCTGGGTACCCCTGGAGGCTCGACTTTGATTGATCACTTGCATATGACAAAAATAAAACCTAACATGTTTCTACACACCATGCTGGCTATCCGCTAGCTGTGTGGCAGAGATTTCAAAATGGGGATGGAACGAGTGGGGGAAGTTAAAACACTACCTTTTGTTTCCTATAGCTGATGAGTCCTTCCTGTCATGGGCAGAATATTCCTTCTTCCTGTTTAGTCTTCTCAAGAATGCCCAAAATGTAGTCTCAGGGAGACCCAAATTAACCAGAGAAGATTTTCTTGAGAATAAAAGAGCTTCCCAAGGAGTCATCACCTGACAGGGAAGTTCTTCTGCCCAGACAGTGCAGAGAGCCCACATTGCAGCTGTGGGGGGACTTCCTTGCAGAACTTCCCATGAGTCCTGCCTAAGGTCCAGCATAGACTAGTGCCACCTCTTGGAAACCTCCATCTTCAAATGCCATCGTCTTTGGCTCACATCTCTCATTTTTACTAACTGCGGGAGTCAGTAAGTAAAACGTGACATTCACATATAACTTAATGATGTTCAAAATCCTTGAATGCTTATTAATGCTTTGATCTTCCCAGACCCCGTGTGTGTCACTTAATGAATAAGGGCCTGGCTTGGAGAGGACATGTGGAATTCCCAAGCTCACCCACACTCATGGGTGGCTCTATGGGGTTCCCTCTTTGTTTTAAGTGCCTTATTAATACCTCAGCTTAGTGGCCCCACACCATAATTCTCAGGTTCATTCCTATTTCCCTGAAATTGTTTACTCTTCTCAAATGACCCTCTCCTTAATTCTAGAACCATCTGTGCAACTGAAAACATGGCAGTCAGCCTGGATTCTCCCCTTTCATCAAAGTCCATAGCCACCAATTACTGGTCACTATTTTATCATTCATTTTTAGTTCATAAACCTTCCTCTCTTCCATTTGTTAAATATATGCCTCCTCCCCGCATTTTTATCTGCTATCAGCTTTCTCCCCTCAAATATATCTTTCACAGAGAGCAATCTCTGTTAACTTCAGAATCTGCACAGTTTAGGGTCCACTAGTAAATATTCAGTGGCTCACCATGGCCTTCAGCACAGGGTGGCTGAGAATTTGGGGTCCAAAGCACTTGCTTCTTTGCTCTGATGGTCCCTGCAGGAAGGACAAGGCTGGCACAGCCTTAGGACTCTAGGATGAACAGTTTGAAAGTCACTGGCTTATGGAATAAGAAGAGCTTGCCATGGAAGTGTAGGCTGGCCAGGACCTGGTCTTGACCTTTTTTGATTCTCATTCTTAGTTGCTTGTTGTCTCCCAGATTATATTACACAGAAGAAAACAATGACAAGACAACACCCAACACTATTTTCCTATATTTGTCCTATGGACGAGATGACCAAGGCATGCATGATTAATAATGTGTTCAAGGAGACCTGGCAAACGTGCTCACGGCACAGGGTGAGCCAGGAGTCCTCACTCCTCATCACAACATGGCACCGTCATCACCATTCTGAATGAATATTCCTGAGCAGAACCTAATATGCATTCTGTTTTGAGGGAAAGAAAGCAAAATATTTAATGACAGCCCTCAGAGAATCCAAATAGAAACACTTAAGTACCTTTAAATGCACTCAAATAAAAAGTGCAATTAATACAACTCTAAGAAGGATGGCTTCCCAATCTATAAAATATTGACCTCACAAGGTTGGGAGGATTCACAGCAATAATGGATGTGGAAGACCTCTGCAGTCGTGGGAGCAGAGAACAGCTCAGGCAACGTCAGCGAGTTTAGCTTCCCAAGTGCGGCCAGGGAGGACTCAGGAGAACCTGCTCGTTTGAAGAGGTGATTAGGTGATTCCTATGGGCGGTGCCTGAGGCTCAAAGGAGTAGGGCGCCGGTCCCATATACCAGAGATGGTGGGTTCAAATCTGGCCCCATCCAAAAACTGCAAAAATAAAATAAAATAAAAGTGACTTGCTACTCAGCTCTAACAGGACTTTGCCTAAGGTTCATTGAGGAGATGCCTAGCGTTGCCAACACTTCTGAATTTGCATGAGCAATCTTTCTATTTTTAAATGTTGGCAATTTTTTTTTTTTTTTTTAAATCACTGTGTGGGTCAAACAGAACATTGAGAATCTTGGAGATGAGCTTGGCCAGGAGGCTGGTTGTTTGTGACCGTTGCCTGGTAAAGGAGTTTGGGGACGTTGGCATTGCTGGGGCTGCATGGAGTCACAGAGAGAAAGAGACCAGAGTGTGGGGTCAGGCCAGGTGTCACCCCACGGGGGTGCAGCTCTGGCGGTGTCCAGAAGCAGGGGAGTGACAATTGTCTGTAGATGGGAAGCAGACGTGATAGGTGAGAGTCACCAAGCAGGGAGAAAATTAGGAAAGTCTGAATCAATCTGCTCTTTATAGTCAAAGGACTCAATCAAGGTGGAAAACGATAAAGAGAAACTAAAATCAATGAGTTCCAAATGGTTTGTTTTGAACCCCCTGGCTCCAAAAAGAAGTCACATAAAATGTTGCTAACCTCTTCCCTCCCTCGGCACTTCAGTCTGTTTATACCCCCACAAAAACAAAAACTACTATCCCTTTGCATTGAGTTTTCTGAAAAACTCATGAATTGGAAGCTGTCCTGTACTGCTTAGTATCTTTTATGACTTTCCCTATCACATTCGAAGAGATGAAAGCTAAACTCAAATTCCAGTGGATGACCAGAAAGCATAAAACATTTTTGAGAGGATAAAATAGAAATTGAAATGTTAAACGTCACCACAAATCTTTCCCTGGAGCATCTTTTACCCAGGCCTTGCCAGACCAGGGCATGGTAGCTCTGCCTTGCTAAGCACTCAGGCCAACAAGCCTGGAGTCCATGATGATCCCTCTCTCCCTCTTACCCACTTCCAATCCATCAGAAACACTGCTGGCTGTACCTTCAAACAGATCCACAATCCAGCCATTTCTACCGTGATCCCCACTCCTCACCTCCTTTCTCCCCTGATTCCTGCAGGGCCTCCTGCCACTTCTTCACTTCAGAATCCCCTTGCCCCTGTATCAGTGAGACTAGGCTCCATTCTGCTGTGGAAATAAATCATACCAGACTCTCTGTGACTTCACCACGAGAGTCAGCTGTCACTCACTCTCACATTTGCCATAGGTTAGCCGAGGACGTTGCTCATCTAAGTCTCTGCAGAACCCGACTGACACAGTGACCCCTGTTGCCAATAACATGGGACACATAAAACTGCCTCTTTAAACTTCTGTTCACATTTCATCGGCCAAAGCAGTCCTATGGCCATGCTTAACTTCTAGGGGGAAGGAGAGTTTAATATAGTCCAACCATGTCCCAAGAGAAACAGAAATAATCTGCGGACAGCACCAATGACTGCCACAGACTTTATTCTCAATCCAATAGACCAAGAGATTTTTTTGAATCATATCTCAGGTGACACCACTCTTCTGATCTCCATTTCCCTGGAGAAATCCAAGCCAGAGCTCTGAGGATGACTATAAGGCAGCAATCTGCTGCCTCAACACCTCTTTGGGCCCACCCGCATCTTACCTCCCACCCCTGTGTTGTCTTCATCCCCAGGGGCTGTTGACCTGTTCCTCAGATAAGCCAGGCTCCCTCCCATCTTTGGACTTTTGTGCTGGCTGTTCCCCCTGCCTAGAACACTCTTCCCCAAATATATGCATGGCTGCCCCCCTCACATCCTTCATGTTCTTCCCAAATGTCATCTTATTTAAAACTGCATCCACATGTCCTTGTGTTTGACTAGATTCAGGATTCACAGCTTGCTGGCTGCACTCTATTGAGAAATTTGCTTAATCCCTCAAAACTTCAATATCCTTCCTTGTAAGATGAGAATGATAGAACTCACCTTGCTAGGTTATTATGAAGATTGAATGAGAAACAGCACACGGTGCTATGCTGCTAGCTGTCAGTCAGCGTGAGGCTGGTTTTTCTTGCCCATCCCCACGCATAAAACAGACAACTAACTGTCCTTTAATGATCTCTTACAGAATCCCACAATTTGGGGGCTTGGAAGGGATCTTCAATACCATCAGCTGAGGTCTTTCGATCCTTGCTGAGACTAACCAAAACAAAGCAAAAGTACAACACAACCAATAGATAACCCCAAAATTTTATGGCCAGATAAGTTTGGGGAAAATGTTGCTTTTATTTATAGTCACCTGTTAAAGATTCAGAACTTACATTAGCATACTAAAAGCTCTCAGGATTCTTCAAGTAACAAAACCTGTTCAACCTTGTTTGACCCAGCGTCCCCCAAACTTAATTGACCACAGAGCCCGTTTTCTGTTGCCTTCACATTATGCTTATTAACATTCTGCAGAACTAACGTTCTGTTGAACACAACTTGGGAAATGCTGATCTGGTCTAAATCTCACATTTAATTGAAGACTAAATTGTAGACCAGAGAGGTCAAGTGCTCAGTCCACTGTGGCCCAGAGGTAGGGTGAGATTGGGACCTGACTTTGACATAATTTAGAATCAGCTTCCTCATTTCTCACTTTGTAACAAAGTCATCAAACATGAAAACAAAAAAGCTCTTTCCTCATTCCTGACACGTCAGACTTCTAACTTGGTTCAGGACTTGGGGCTTTTTTTGGCTGGTTTTCACACACACCCCCACCCCCATCTACCTTGTTTTTGTAGAAAGGGATCATCTTCTTTTTACCCCTGACCTTCTCCATCTAATTTGGATTTCAGGGTGCAGAAAAAAATTAGACTTTGGGACAAATGTCTAGGCAGAACTGTTAGGTTTTATTTATCTGTGCTTAGGTGTCTTGCTAGGCTATGTGTCTAAATGAGGGGGAAAATTGCTCTATAAATAACAGCAATAATCACCCCATGGCTTTGCCATGCAGGAGAGCTCACAGAGTGAATGCTGCAGAGAAATGATCTGCCATCGACCCCCCTCTCTGCCCTCGAAGCCCCCTGCACCATGAGCGCCCTACCACACGCTCATGCATTCTTGATCATTATCTCGTATTCTGTGCAATGTCATGTGACAGGTGGGCCTTTTCTGGGGATAAAGGTTTTCAGAGGAGATGGACGGATTGGAGCCCTATTGGAAAACAGCTCCTGGCATAGGTATGTAATACTTTCTGCCCCAATGTACCCACAGTTAAAGAACAGTATAGAGAAGCTCTCTCTGGAGTTATATCGAGATCTACATTGTTATTTATATCTGCGAAAATTATGAATTTCAATAATGCATTTACTCTCACACACTGTAATAGTAGATGCAAACCAATGCCTTTGGCTGACGTAGTTGTGTGTAAATATGCTCTCTTCTCTGATCTTTATGCGATCTTGGCTCTCATTAGCTTGTTTATGCTTCATGACTATTCTGTAAGATGGGCAGGGATAATATGATATCCTCTTTTTGTAGATGAGCAAATTGAGGGGGAGATCAGAGGTGAGATGTTTGAAGATCCTGGACTTGAACCTTTGTCATTTGACTGTAACCCTAGACTGTCTTCTTGATCATGACTTGTAACATAGAAAGAAAAGGCTGCTTTAAACACCACTGTTTCCTTAGCTTCGTTCCTGAATGGGCTTTCTGCTTGCTAACTTGGAAGCCATGCATGGTAGGACCAAGATCAAAGGCAATAGAGCTGTATATGCCCAAGACTTCGGCTTTCCAGGGAGAAGCACATTGCCATTTCTGCAGTCCCCAACTGAACAGACAGGCTTTTCTCCATCTCTCTCCTCATCTGGAGTAACTTTAGTAGAGCTAAGATTTTATATAATCATATTGCTGGTATTGTGTGTGTAGATACATATTTGTATAATACATCTCCATGCTTTAGTCAGCATGAGATGTGTATAAGTGGTAAAATGTGCAATTTCTTTCAAAATAAAAATAACTTTAAAGTGCTAGTTTTCTGATTATAAAAGCAACATGTTTCTTGTAGGCAATTAAGAAAACAGAAACATGTAGAAAGAATGCAAATGTCACCCTAGTTCCCCCTTCCTGAAGGTGACCACCTCTCAGTGGGCGTCCTCCAGACACATCTTGTGCACTTGTCCTGCAGGAAACCACACTGGTCTCCCCAGCTCTGCTTTTCTCAGCTGGTGGCTCCAATGCCAACCACAAACACAGACTAATGTAATCAAGTGTGGGCGGTGGCAGTGGAAAAAGAAGAAAATCCTGACCCATGTGGCTCTAAAGCTTTAGCGCTTCAAGTTTATGAGATTGTAGATCTCTGAGATCTTGGTAAAAGCTATGGATACTTTTCAGAGAAAAATGCTTCTACCTACATACAAGGAATATTTTACATATAACTTTAAGGAATTCAGGGACCTCCTGAAATACACCTGTAACTCCTATGATGCCTTTGGGTTAAAAAGACTCCTGTTAACAAAAGAAGAAAGAAGTGCTCATAACATCTACCGAAATCTTATTTATGCATTTATTTTTTTTGCCTATAGAATCTTTCTCTCTCCCATTAGATTGTGATTTTCCCAGTAGCGGAGACAGTTGATTTTACTTAGCTGTATATCCAGCATCTTGTAGGTGAAGTATGGCTGGGTTGTTAATGAAATGAGTGAATGAGAGACTGCGTACTTACTGGTGTTCCTTCTGCCACCAGTGGCAACTGATATGCTATACAAATAGGTGGGCTGCCCGGGGATGGCTAGGAAAGGGCATTGAGTCTACCATCTTTTTTAAACAGGTATAAAAAAGATGGTAGATTGGCTAATTATTTATGGGTGATATGACATTTATTGTTTGGTGGAAGTGGAGGGAGGTAAACTCCACGCAGGAGCAATGGCCTTGAAGACTCTGCCCAATGGTCTATCACAGGAAGATATTTTCATTTACTTGGTAGAAGTTGCCTGATCCAGGCTGGGAAGGCATTGTCCATCACCTTCCCAGGCCCCCCTTCCCATTACATTATTCCAAATGGCCACCTTTCCCTGCATTCCAGAACAACATGCTCTGGAGAGGATGCAGCCCCTCTCCCTCATACTGAAGCGTGGGAGATCATATCATTTTTTCCACACCCACTAAATTCCTTACCTGTTACATTTCAGTGAGAAACAATTCTCTTTGCTCCAAATCATTGGTGCTGCTCATTACCAGATTTGCCTCTGGAGTGTTCTTTGAGCTGCCTTCCATGGGGCCCCTCCCAAGAGAGCCTGTGGTTCAGGCTTGAATACATGATGCACCTGGGCTTCGGAGAGCAGAAGAGGAGCCCCTCATTCTCCTGAGGCATTAAGCAATGCGCAGAGCCAGGGCGGCATCTCTTGGCCTCTGCTGCATGTCATTACCTTGTTCAGTGTACTCAGCACTAATCGCACAATAAACACAAATGTGCTTGGTGAGCTGAGCAGTGCAAAGCAATAAACTGGATAGGAAGATTAGATCGCAGCCACGCTATTGGGGTGAGAGGTGAGTGGGGGAGGGAGGAAAGAGCCGGGACTAGCAGAATGGCCCTGGGTCTGCCTGCTGGGAGGCAAGCCCTGCTCCTCAAGACAGGGCCACGGGAATGCTCTCAACCCCTGCACCTCCCTCTGCCTTCAACTGACTGGCCTTTGGGACTTCTTAGCTTTTAACCAGACTGTTAGAGTGATAATGCCTGGTACCTAGTAGGTAATCAATAAACACATGCTGATTTCAACCAGAGAATGATTTGATTCAATTATTCAAACATGTATTGAATTTCTCTCCCCCAGGTATTGTGCTAGGTGCTAGAGATGAGAAGGTGCTCCTCTCTGGTTTGAGTCCACGGGGGAAAATTCATCCCAAAGCAATGTTTTTTAAGAGTACAATGTCATAAGAGCTAGGATATTGTTCTATGAAAGTTTAAAGAAAGAAGTGACTTGCTCAGCTTAGGACACCAGGAGAGATACATGAGGGTGTATGTACTAGAGCTACATCTACTGAGCTTCTATGATGGCCCAAGTGTCATGTAAACCACTGGGAATAAAATGATGCAATGGCTTTGGTTCTAAAGGAACTTGCATTTTAGCAGGAGAGAGAAACATTCAAGGCACTCAAGTCTAGACACTTGTAGTAGGTTGTAATAGTGTTTGTAATCATTGGTTCCCTTCTCTCCAAGCGTACACACACCCATTCTTGTCCTACCTTCATGAAAGAAGAGTATGCCTCTCTGTTTCATTGATGTTGAGGTTGGCCGTGTAACTTGCTGTGGCCAATTGAATGTGAATACATGCAACGTACACTTTCAGGGAACTTTAAATTCTATTGTATTGTTCAACTCAGCCTTTTGTGTTCCTGTGTCATTTGCCATGAGAAAAGGATGCCCCAAAAGAGAGTTTCCCCTTAAGCCTAGTCCTAGGAGAGAGGTTTCAAGGAGCAAAACTGAACTTGACCCACAGCCTGCAGCAGAGACCTACCAGCCAGTCCAAATCTGCAAACATGCAACATGTTTTAGTTTTGCCATAAACTAGTGAGACTCTAGGGTTGTTTGTCACGCAGTATTAACCTAGTGAAATCTACCTACTGAAGTGGTATAACAGAAGTAAGAAGATAATATGATGAGGAAACATGTAAGAAGTTCTAAAGCCAGCCTTGAGCAATGATCAGCTGAGAAGAAGAAATGCCTGAAAAGTAAGTCCTGAGTAGAAGAAGTTGGAAGAAGAGAAAGGATGATCTAGAAAGTGGAAACACTAACACAGAAGCTCAAATAGAACACCTAGTGTCATCTGTCCAAGAGGGTCTGGATAGGTGGAGCTTAGCCCTAAGCTAATGCAGGTAGGAGGAGAGAGTGGAGGGTAGGGTAGGGAGCAGGAGTAGGAGAGATAAGACTGCAGAGGTAACAAAACCCCTCTTATGAAGGACTTCTGGTACTATGAAGGGTTTAGAAGAAGGGCTAGAGGGATTGACATGCTAGATTGTAATAGTGTTTACAGTCACTGGGTTCCTTCTCTATAGAGTTACACATCCTCAACTTCATCCTGCATCCTGAAGTTTTCTGCTTCATACAGCATTTGGATGTGATCATTCTAGCTGCTTGTGGAGGAGTGGCTGAGGACAGAGAAAGACTGAGGCAAGGAGGCAGTCAGGAAGCTATTGCTGTCCAGGTGTGAGAGTCAGGGCAGGGTGGAAGGAAGAGGATGCAGCCTGGACAGAGTCAGGGGCTGGGATCAAGGAAACCTGGGGGTGGCTAAGAGGCAAGGGAGGGAGGAAAGTAATAGGACTTCTGTGTTTCTGGAGGGGCAAGGAATAGGCAGAAATGCTCCTTTATTATGTTTCAGTATGACAACCTCACTATCAGCCTCACTTTATAGTTGCAAATTTGATCACTTGTTTATTGTCTGTCAATTCCCACTGGAATATAAGCTCATAAGCATAGAGATTCTCATCTGTGGTGTTTACTTCTGTGTCCTCAACAACCAAAAGTATCCCTAGCTTGTTGGAAAACTCAGTGAATACTTGTTGAGTGGATGAATGAATGAATGATGCCTCCTAGTTTTTTCTAGAGTGAAATAGGAAGCAAGGTCATCTTCTAAGAGAGGAGAGGACAATATGAGGATGAGGAAGAGAAGCATCTCAGGAAGGGTGGAAGCATCATGACACAATGGTCATGCAACTTCCCAGTGGAAGTAGGAGGTCATGAACTAGTTTATGAATTGTGGTTTTTTCCAAACGTTCATAGGAGCTCTCATGTAGAAGGGAATGTAGCAGTTGGGTAGAACCTGGGTTGAATGTTTTTCTGGGTCAATATCATGAAAAGAAGGGAAGTAAGGATAATTTGGGGACTCAACAAGAGTATAAATAAAGTGTTTGACTTCAGAGTGTTGTCTGGATAGAGAAAGAAATAAAAACAAGAGGAAATTGATGGATTGAGGATAAGAAGTGTCCTGCATGATAATGAAATTGAGAATTATAGGACGATATGTTGTATATCCTAATGAATGGAGGTATCCAAGGCATGTCCCATGTTAGAAGGAGCTAAGTGAGCCCCCTGGACAGGAGGTGCAGTTAGTCTCAGGTGGGTGAGGGTCTTACATACCAATTTAGGGATGGCTATCATGGAGAGGTGTCTGCATTTAGAATCAAGAACCAGGTTGAATTCAGACTCTGAAACTTACTACTGTATGATCTTGGGTGAATTATTCCCTTAGGTCTTCGTTTTCTTATTTTAAAATGAGGGATAATAATAACATCTTTCTCATGGAACATTTATAAGAACTGAAGGGGATAAGATATGCAAATCCAACTGCTATATTTAAGAGAATACATTGGATGGCACATGGCGCGGCATGGTGCCTATGTAGAGTAAGTGTTCAATAAATATTGACATTCTATTTTGTTGTTTGTTTGCTCATTGTGTTTTTAGGCTAGAGGTTCACAACTAGAATGCAGATGTGAGTAGGGTACAGGGAAAATAGGGGAAATTAGACTCATCTGGGGAATTTTTAGTACTATGGATGATTTCAATATTTCCTCCCAAATAGAAATAGATCCTTTCCCTGCTAAGAATAAGATTGGGAGGAAATAGGGTGCCTTTAAAAGTCTCTATTCGGATGAATAATAGGTCTTGATTTACACACAAAGCTCTAGTGGGTGTGTGGAAAACACATAGGTGGGGTGTCTGAGGGGCACATGAAATAGTTTATGAATTGTGGTTTCTTCTAAAGTTCTTAGGAGCCCCCATGTAGAAGGGGAGCTTACAAGGAGGCTGGGAGCATAGCAGCCAAAAGCTTGTCTCTGTACGAGACTAGCAGAAGGGTGAGGTATCTCTAATCTCTTGTTAACTTTTCTGTGTCTAAGGAATTGGATTTAGGAGAGATGACTTGGATTTCTTTTAGTTTACAATTTGAAAGACTGGTCAAGACTCTTATTGAGTGTATGATCTGGATTAGGCGTCCTCAAACTGCGGCCCATGGGCCACGTGAGGTGGTGTGATTGTATTTGTTCCCGTTTTGTTTTTGTTTTTTTACTTCAAAATAAGATATGTGCAGTGTGCATAGGAATTTGTTCATAGTTTTTTGTTTTTGTTTTTTTTTTAACTGTAGTCCAGCCCTTCAACAATCTGAGGGACAGTGAATTGGCCCCCTGTTTAAAAAGCTTGAGGACGCATGATCTGGATTATCATTTTCTTACCGAAGTTCTCTTCCCAGGGTTGACCTGGATTAATTGCATCATTTCTCAGCTTCATTTTTCTCATATGAAAAACAGAAATTATAGCTCACTTAAGAGGGTCAGCATGAAAGTAAAATGAGATGATTTGCTTTAAGGGCATCTGACAGGGTTCCCATCTGTTGCAAAGTAAGTGCTCATTAAATGACAGTAGTGGTTGATGTTGTTACTGTTGGTTTCTATGGGTCTCTGGGGTGGAAAATCTCTGATTTCTTTTTTTTTTTTTTTTCCTGAGAAGTAGATGATCCTGGCCTCTGTAGATAGAAAATAATGTGTGATAACTGGGAAATTGCCAGGAAGGCTATGTTAACCAGTGTGATGTAAATGTGTCAACCGGTCTGTGAAACTAGTGTATGATGCCCCATGATCATAGTAATGTACACAGCTATGATTTAATTTAAAAAAAAAATAATAAAATAAAATAAAATACAAAA